>SJYC01035677.1:0-21977 GCA_006408675.1 Madoqua kirkii
AAATGGTATAGACAACCATGGATATATGGTTATAAACTATGATCCTCTCTATGTAGAAAAATTATACGATGCTTTCAGTGCATGTGCAATCAAGGGGGTAAGAGAATATTTCACTGAAGAAATAACCATTTGGTGGTGATTTGAATCAAAGAGAGGACTGAAACTTTTAAGTAGAGGTCCTAAGGAGGCAAGGTGAAAAAAAGAAATGAAAGAAGTCTGAATGTAATTAAGTAGAAAGGTTGAGCAAGAGTGTTGCTCTGGTGAAGTAGCAGAGGTCAGATCAAAGGAAAGTGTGGTATGATGACAAACAAAGACAAAAAAAAAAAAAAAAAGAAACAGTAACAAAGCAACCTGAGTAGATTTTGGAGTAATGCAAACCTTGGCTTCGTGCATGAGTTTTGATGCCTATCAATTGTGTAACCAGATCAGTTTTAACTTCTTTCTGCTCAGTTACTTTATTGATGAAAACAAACCTGGTAGAGTGAATGTAAATATTACATGAGATAGTCCTTGGCACATGTTATGTATCTATCCATGGTATAGTACTTCCAAGTTTATTAATGGTTCTTTTGTATTTGTTACCTGCTGGGAACCCTAATTTAAGCAAACAAAGCAGAAATAATTACCGGTATTGGAGATTCACGACCTGAACCAAGTAAAACCTTCCAAAAGAAAATTCAGTCAATACTTTTTGAACAACTTGTATGCAGAGTACATCATGAGAAATGCTGGCTGGATGAAGCAAAGCTGGAATCAAGATTGCCGGGAGAAATATCAATAACCTCAGACATGCAGATAACACTACCCTTAGGGTAGCAAGTGAAGAAGAACTAAAGAGCCTCTTGGTGAAAGTGAAAGAGGAGAATGAAAAAGTTAGCTTACAGCTCAACATTCAGAAAACTAAGATCATGGCATCTGGTCCCTTCACTTCATGGCAAATAAATGGAGAAACAGTGGAAACAGTGGCTGACTTTATTTTTGGGGGTTCCAAAATCACTGCAGATGGTGACTGCAGCCATGAAATTAAAAGACGCTTATCCTTGGAAGGAAAGTTATGACCAACCTAGACAACATATTCAAAAGCAGAGATATTACTTTGCCAACAAATGTCCATCTCCTCAAGGCTATGGTTTTTCCAGTGGTCATGTATGAATGTGAGAGTTGGACTATAAAGAAAGCTGAGCACCGAAGAATTGATGCTTTTGAACTATGGTGTTAGAGAAGACTCTTAAGAGTCCCTTGGACTGCAGGGAGATACAACCAGTCCATCCTAGAGGAGATCAGTCCTGAGTGTTCATTGGAAGGACTGATGTTGAAGCTCAAACTCCAATACTTTGGCCACCTGGTATGAAGAGTTGATTCATTGGAAAAGACCCTGATGCTGGGAAGGATTGAAGGCAGGAGGAGAAGGGACGGTAGAGGATGAAATGGTTGGAAACCTCACTGACTCAATGGAGATGAGTTTGAGTAAACTCCGGGAGTTGGTGATGGACAGGGAGGCCTGGTGTGCTGAGGTCCATGGGGTCTCAAAGAGTCAGACATGACTGAATGACTGAACTGAAGTTCTGCTTAGTTCAGTTAAAAACCATTTTTGAACATCTACTTTGTACAAGATATAATGTTTTCTTTTGAGGATACAAGAACAAACCATTTGCAGCTAATGATTAAATGGATAATTTTGTAGCAATGTTATGGAGGATCTAATAGAAACAAATTCAGTGTGTGAGGGAAATGAGGTGTAGGAGACAATCCTTGAAGAAGGAATCCTGGGGAAGGTTATGGAGGGGAGAAAGTGATCGCCAATAATCCCCAAGAAAGGTGTCATGAAAGAGAACTGAAGAACTGTTCTTCAAAACCTGCTAAGAGAGGGTAGCTACCCTAAGGCAGTGCTCCCAAGAAGCTATTTGTAGAAGGACATCCTGAATCACTGTCATGGCCTAGTTCCAGTTTACAGCCAAGACCAATGTCTCCAAGGTCTCCCTGTGTGTCTCTTTTCTGGGCATGTTTGTTTGTGGACTCATTCGTGGAAACAGTGTTCCTGCTGCTGGCAGTGAGTAGGCACTGAGACATATTTGCTCTCATCCAGATCTATGCCATAAAACCACGGTCATAACGTCTATGGACCACTTTCCCCTGCCCCCTACCATGAGGCCACTTTAGTTTTTTTTGTGTTTGACTAGTTTTGGCTCTAGCCTCTTCAGTCAGAACTATCTGTATGTATGTATGTGTCTGTCAAGTGAAGTCGTTCAGTTGTGTCTGACTCTTTGCAACCGCGTGGACTGTAGCTTACCGGGCTCCTCTGTCCATGGGATTTTCCAGGCAAGAGTACTGGAATGGGTTGCCATTTCCTTCTCCAGGGGATCTTCCCTACACAGGGACCGAACCCAGGTCTCCTGCATTGCAGGCAGACACTTTACCATCTAAGCCACTATATCCATCCATCTATCTATCTAACCACTTGGAGTGGGTCAGAGTTCTGTTGCCTAGAAAACATCATAAAAAGCTTCTGTTTCCTAAAAAAGAAAAAAGCTCCTGTTTCCTCTTAGCTGTGTCACTCTGTTATTTACTGTATTCCCATTATTGTCCATTAAAATCATATTCATCTTTTAAGAATCTGATCAGATGCTTATTTCCCCTTGAAACCTCCTCTGATCACTCCAGCTTAAAGGAATCTTATCTCCCTTTATAATCTCACATTATACAGTTTTCTAATAGTGGACTTAATGTTTGTTGACTAATAGTGTTTCCTGGAAGAAACTTTCTTTTTTTAAAATAAAGTTTTTATTCTTGAACAGTTTTATATTTATGAGATCATTGCAAAGAGTACATAGATTTTCTATTTACCCATTAGCCAGTTTCCCCTATTATTAACATCTTACATTAGTATAGTAAACATACCATAGTGAATGAACCAATATTGACACACTATTATTAACTAAAGTCTGCACTTCATTCAGATTTCCTCAGTTTTCCCCAAATATCCTTTTTCTGTTCCAAGATCCCATCGAGGATGTCACGTGTTACATTTCACATTATGACTCCTTCATCTCTCTTAGCTGTGTCAGTTTCTTAGACTTTCTAGTCTTGGGTGACATGACAGTTCTGAGGATTATAAAGCAGGACTTTTGTAGAATGTTATTTGTCTGATGTGTTTCTCATGATTAGGCTGGAGAGATGGGTTCTTGGAAGAAAGACAACAGACCAGAGAGTATCTACATAAATTGTTTAGAATTTTTTTGCATGAGAAAATTTGTTTATTCTCCTCCATTTGTTTATTCAATCATTTATTTATGGGCTTTAAAAATATTTATTTTACATCTTGAGTTATAATGCAATACCACTTTATCCATTTTGTTGCATAAATTGCTCTAGCTTTGGCCATGGGGACCCTTTTTGTTGGCTCTGTGTTCTCTTGCTATATCCCCATCATTCTTGTGTGTGTATATATTCTCAACTTGGGGCACTAAAACATTCTCCAAGATAATTGTATTTCCTGCCTCAGCCCTGAAATTCACAGTCTCTCCAAGGAACCCTGGTTCCTTTTATTGGAGAATGGTATAAGAAGTCAAGATCTGGGTATCAGGTTTGTTCATTGCTATTGGGTGTCGCTGCTTCTAGGCACTCTCATAACAAGAAGGTAGATATATGGGTATGTACTAACCTGTGTGTGCTGCTGCTATGTCACTTCAGTCGTGTCCGACTCTGTGTGATCCCATAGACGGCAGCCCACCAGGCTCCCCTGTCCCTGGGATTCTCTAGGCAAGAACACTGGAGTGGTTGCCATTTCCTTCTCCAATGCATGAAAGTGAAAAGTGAAAGTGAAGTCGCTCAGTTGTGTTCGACTACTGGCGACACCATGGACTGCAGCCCACCAGGCTCCTCCATCCATGGGGTTTTCTAGGCAAGAGCACTGGAGTGGGGTGCCATTGCCTTCTCCAACCTGTGTGTAAACATCTATAAATATTTCCATATGTAATCATTTATATCTCTATTAAGCTAAATATGATTTCATACTGATGTCTCAACTTTAATCCATAACCACATAGATTATTCTAGGGGAACTTGAGCTTCAGGTACAATTGCAGAGCTAATAAATCAGGATAAATATTCACCTTACATCTTTTGAAAGGTAAATGCGTTAACATCATTGAATGCTTTCTTAGTTTAATAGTGGAATAAATATTAAAATTATGAAAATATTGTAAAAGTCAGTTTTACTTTATCACTGTTCACAATTTAGGTATTTATCTTACTGAAACTTTGTTACCCATCTATAGTTTTGCTAATTTTAATTCCATGAGAATATAATTTAATAGAGTTTGAAAGGTCTTATATTACCTAACTATTGAATGTCCCAGAGTTTGAAAGTTTTTATATTTTGTGACAATTCAGTGTCCCATTCAACTATCAAAGTTCATGATTTAAAATTCTAAATATAGAAATAAACACTGTAAAAGCACAAAGATAATTATGTAAACTGTGTTCATCGTGTTGATGGTTTCTGCTTCACTCATTCCCTCTCCTCTTTCTTCTTGTCTTGCATTGTTGGTGGGCTGAAGGCTCCAGTTCCAACACCATCTTCTGAGATGATCCTGATTCCCAGAATGCCCTTGGTGCTGCTCCTGCTGCCGCCTATCTTGAGTTCTGCAGAAGCTCAGGTTAACCCAGGTAACACTGCCATTGCTCAGCCACATGCTGGAGACCAGCTGAACACTCAAGCCCTTCAGTGTTCATCTTGGGAAAAGCACTGCTGAGGGGTCCAAAGGTCACTCCTTCCTTTCTTTCTCTATGGTGAAACAGGGCCATAGCAGAAATAGAAACGAATATACTCTGTAACATGCTGAATAGTGTTGAAGTGTTTCTTACATGGAGTTGGGTGGAATAAAAAGAAAATAAAATGGGAGGTGGAAGAAGCAACAATTTGCTTCTGCATCTTCTGGGAAACAAATGAGAAAATTTTCAGATGCCTTAGAGAACTTCTGCAAGTTGGTTTCCCAGTTATGTTTGGTTGGTTAAGGCCTATATTTTACTTGGCTGTCATGTTATGGTTTGGGGACCCTGGTCTTGTAGGATCTCAGGCAGTTTCTCTTTCCTACAGGGTGTTGCCATCCTCAAAAATAGATATGTTAGTCCCCTTCTCCCAATTTTTAAAATTATGTGTGTACTTTACATTGAAGTATACAATGGTATCAATTGTCTACTACCATAGAGATGTCATTTAACAACATATGCAAAGTTGGTGGTTTAGTCTGGTTTTGATGGGATTATTCTTCTGGTCCCTTCTGGATGTCCCTTCTGCACGTATCTGGGGGTAAGCTGGTCATTTACTGACTCATCGAGGATGGCCTTGGCTCTGACAACTGGGGCAGCTTCGATGTGCTCTCCTCTAGCACCACTAGGGTAGACACCTTTGAATGGAAATTGCATAGCAGCAAAGCAGAGAGGGAAATGAGTAGCATTCTTCAAACCAGTGCTTCAGTCATGTTTGCTGAGATCTCATCGTCCAAAGTGAGCCACGTGGCCAAGCCCAGATTCAGAGTGGGAGAGCACAAAAATATTACCCGGGGGTGGTCTGAGCACAGGGAAGAGTAAGGGTTGGAGCCATGTTTCCTTTTTGCCACAAATGTAAATGTAGGAAATTAGACATAGTCTAAGTGTCAGCTTGATGAATTTTATAAACTGAGCACATCCATCTAAGCAGTATCCAGATTAAGCAACAGAACTGTGCCCGGACTTCAGAAGCTCTTCTCATATGCTCTTCAAGTCACTTTGCCCTACTTTCATCCCAAGGATAGCCATTATTGTTTTCTAACAACACAAATCGGTGCTGCTTGTTTTTGTAGTTTATATACTGGAGTCACCTTTTGCTTCTGGCATCTTTCACTCAACGTTGTGTTCATGATATTCATATCGTGGATGCAGCTGGCAACTCTGTTTTCATTGTTGTATAATTTTGTTGAATATTTTATTTATTCAGTCTACTTTGGATGGTAATTTGGATTATTTCCAATTGAGCTCATTATAAATAAAGCTCCTATAACCCTTCTTTAAAGGTCTTTTGATAGAGATAAATGCTCAAGTCTTTTAGTAGCTTATATGTTGGGCTTCCCTGGCAGCTCAGATGGTAAAGATTCCACCTGCAATGCAGGAGACCTGAGTTTGACCCCTGGATTGGAACGATCCCCTGGAGGAGGGCATGGAAATCCACTCCAGTGTTCTTGCCTGGAGAACCCCATGGACAGAGGAGCCTCGCAGGCTCTAGTCCATGGAGTCACAAAGAGTCAGACATGACTGAGTGACTAAGCACCGCACAACACAGCTTATATGTTACATATCATCTGTTTTCCTGCATATTGCTAAAGGGTTTTCCAAAGTGATTTTACTGATATCCCACCCCATTGCAGTGTCTGAGAGTCCCAGTGGCTTCAGGCTATATTTGAATTCCTGAGGGTATTTTCATTTCCTCTTCTTCATACAGTATGAGTGTACATTTGTGAAATACTCATCTTCTTATCTTTGCAAAAATTCCATTTCCATGGGATATTCTTTTTTCTTCCATAGGACATATAATCAAGATACTTTAATATCAGTGATTAATTGGTTCAGTAAATCCAGTACCTCGTTACTTTTTTGTAATAAGCTTAGTGAGTGCATCTCAGACCTGAACTTTGACACTGTTCTTTCATTTTTCGCTTTGTGTTCCTCTCACCTAGTTGAAGTCTAGTTGCCTTCTACTTGGTCTTAAGTTAGTTACATGACAATAGTCATATATTTCTCTTTGTACTTCTTTCATCCTTTCACCAGCAGTAAAGTTGGATTAGATAAGCTATGAAACCTTTTGTTACAAACTTACTATAATTTAGTGGTGTAAGAGCTTTACTGCCTATTTTGAAGACACTGATAGACTTTGGGCTTGGAAATAGAGTCCTTGAACTCAACACGGCTGTTTTTCACAAGAAAGACCATTTGTCCCCAACTCCTTGCCACTTCCTAGGCTCAGGAATCTAAAGTCAGAACTTCAGAGGAGTTGTGTCCCTTAGTCTAAGCCTGTAGAAGATAGCTGATGAATATCTTAAAGATGTAAACCCTAAGATGCTCCTTAGTAAGAAGTTGCATCTAGAAATCGTGCCCTAGCCTAGCCTGCCTCCATGGGAAAGGGATATCTCTTTGATGTATATGAATACTCCTGGCTACTGAATTTGTCTGATCAGTTTCCAGGGTCAGGCTCCTCCAGAATGTATAAAACCAGTGTTTTGATTGCCAGTGGAGGTCCAGAACCCAGTGGAATTTCAGGTAGGGGGAAGTAGTAGAACCAACCTCATTGTCCTGAAAACTTCGCTGAGGGTCTGTTAGTCCTGCGGACTCACCCAGCCAACTAAATAACTGCTGAGTGTGGAGAGCACAGGGGCAGTCAGCCCCGCTCTTCGGACTTGGCCTGTGATAACTACTTGTGCTTGGGAAAGGGAGAACACCCCTTCTCTCCAACAGGCAATCTAGGCATTTAGGATCCATGGTCCAGAGCCAGGGCACATGCTGGGACTTCCCATTTCAATCCTGGATTTTCCCCTCATAAGAAGCAGGCAACCTGCTGGCAGTTTAGAGTCTTGGGGTGGGGGAGTCCTCTTTTGGTATCTAGAATGTTTGGAGGAATAAAAACATTAAGGATCTGAGATTCAGAGTGTTCTCTTCCTACTGGCTCCAAATTGACCTTCAGTTTATCTTTGTGGTTTTTTTCTTTTTAGCATCAATCCTACATCCAGTGAGCTTTTAAGGTCTAGGGACTTGATATCCTAGGCTAGTCATGCTGCAATGAATCTTAAAGATATTTAATTCCTTCTTCTTCATTTTCTAGATAAAGGAACTGGGTGTCAAATAGGGTGAGTGATTTGGTGATTTGCCCGTGACAACATACATAGCTAATGGTAAAGCAGGGACCACCGGCTTCTGACTCCCTGGCCCAGGTTCCTTCCATCAGACTACCCACCCCTTTGAAGGCCACTTGAGGAAACAGTCTTTCTCTAATGATCATGTATAGCTGGACAGCTTTATGGTTTCCTCTGTGACTTCTGATGCACATTTATGGGGATGATAGGTAATTTAGATTTGAAGGACAGCCTGAATCCAAGGAACTGGGAAAGACAACAGGTTCCCGCAGAGCTCTTGGAACCTTGGTCTTGTTAGCATGCTCAGCAAGAAAGGCTAGAGTTAGAAGGCCCTCGGAACCAGCTCACCCTGGCAAACAAACCCAAGTGCTGAAGATGCTCTGATTGCCTTCTGCACAATTGCCCCCTTCTCCCAATTTCCTGTCTCCCACCAACGTTCGTACAGCTACTTTCAGTTTAGTTCAGTCACCGAGTCGTGTCCGACTCTTTGCGACCCCCTGAATCGCAGCACTCCAGGCCTCCTAGTCCATCACCAACTTTACCTATACACATTTCCACACCGGAAAATCATTTTTATTTCCCTGGGTTCTCATCATTCATGCCCCCAGAGATATGCTGAGAGGGCTTATGAGATCTCAACTGCTAATGAAACTGATACTCATTCAAGGTTTCTGAACCCAAGCCTGTGGTACTAAGGCTGTGTGTATGTTTGTATGTGTGTGTGTATGGCTTGAGAAAGGCCTTGGAAAGGGACCTCCCGGATTGAATTTCTCTTCAGTGAGCAATGCTAGATGCTGCCCAGATTGGCTTTTTCTTGCTTGTATCAATATGTTTGTTTGTCAAATCTAGCCTGAGGGAAGCCTCTGGTATCCTTCCTAACAGTAAAAGATCTTTCTCTGGGGATATCAGAAACTCATTTGCCCCTTAAACACTCTGGTTATGCCAAGTGGAGAAAAAAAAGATGCAAATTCAAAGAAGAGTACCAGCTAATATTTCCTTAATATATTCCTGGTACCATTCTATCAGCAAATTTAGTCTTCAGAAGCATCTTAGGAATTAGGTGGCATTGTTATTCCAGTTTGACAGAGGGGAAATTGAGGCCCAGAGAAATTAGGTAACTCACTCAAGGTTATAGACCTAGCCAAGTGGCAGAGCTGGGACATGATCCACCTCCAGGGAGCATATTCTTGACCTCTGTGCTCTGCTGCCTCCTGGAGAGTTACCTCACTGAATGTGTGCTAACCAATCACTTCAAGTCTCTAATGTCACGCTGGCAGAGACAGTGAAGGCTGAGAGTGATCCAGAGGCAAAGAAATTTGCCAGGTTGGGTAAAAACAGAAAGGGAGAACATGGAGTAAAGACACATAACCACAGATAGAAAAACAAGAGGGTGGAGATGGTTGTCACTGAGGAGTAATAGGGCAAACGTGAAGTTAAGTTAGTACCCAAAGCAGGAACCACGTGACTTTGGGATCCTTGGTATATGGCAAGTGCTTCCCAATCAAAGGCTTTGCCTTCACCCAGTGATAACAAAATGCCATGCTACGTCCTTCCTCCCAGGATGCATGTTCCTTTTGCTATAAGATTTCAACAAATCAGGAATCAGGGCATTCTAAAACTCAAACAAGCAATAAGCTTCTCTGGGCCCTCTTTCCAGATTGTTCCCTAAATTGGTGGTTCTTCTTGACCCTGATGTTACACTACAGACAGTGTGGAGAGTATGTGCTGACAGAAGAGTGTGACGGCAGCAGAGATGGTGAAGAGACGATGGCAACTGAGAGATCTGGATTCGAGTTTCAGCTCTGGCACTATCTCCTGTGTGACTTTAGCTACATTTCTTCACCTTACTTTGCTCATTTATAAAATGGGAAGAATAAAGTCTGCTTTCTGCCCCTCACAGGGTTACAATAGGGGGACCAAATGAGATAATGGAAGTCAATGGGCTCTGGAAAGTGACATGCAAATATCAAGGGCTGTAACTTGTTACTTTTGGAAGAAAAGGAAATGAAAATAATGCAAGCTGTAAAACACCAGTTTCTTTCAAGCTGATGATGGGGGAGGAAAGAGAATAAGAGTTCATTAGTGACTATTACGGTTCCTCATGGTCTCCAAGAGAGACTCATGTTACCTTTGGGGAAATAGGGGTTCTAACAACCCTGAACTCTGGCCATCCCAACTCCAAGGGATGCAGGGCCCTGTGCCCAGGCTAAGCATATCCATGACAGTGTTTTTTTTTTTTTTTTTTTCTTCTGGGGAGAATAGTGTGATTGTTGACTTAGCTCTTGGTCTTAGCCAACAGGCCCCTGAAGAGCATGGATGTGGTAAGATAGGCCTCCCAGAATTTTTCAGTGGTTTGGACACATGCACAGTAAAGTAAGGCAAAAGTTAAGACATTCAAAACAATGAGGGTTTTGGAGGGGCTTACGTGGAAGGTGATGAGTTGCTAAAAAGTATGCAACTTCTTTTTCCCTGCTTCACAGATGTTAATGGCTTGGGCCATTGTCTTATTTGGTGCGGTGTTGATCTCCTGGGTCCTCATGATGGACACCTAGCATAGTGCTTGGCTTGTAGAGGCAATCAGCACGTGTTTGAGGAGTAAAAAGAAGGCAGGAAAGAAAGGACGTCGAGAAGCTCCCTTTCTTCTCTGTATTTTTCTACAAAAATGGATCTAAATTATGCCATGAGAGGTCTGAGCTCACAAAGATGTTCAGAAGCTGAGAAGAAGACATAAGAATATCATTCTTTTAAATGATGAGGGTGTTAAGTAGAAGGATGACAGACTGAAGTTCCCTGAACTGCAGCTAGTAATATGCAATAATGAGGCCCTGGTGTCTGAGGGCTTTGAGAGCCTTTTTCCTTGCAGAGGTAGAGTAGCCTCTGTGCTTATTCCTCAAAGCCTAAATTCCCTCTCCTCTGGTCTATGGACAGAGTAAAAATGTGCTTACATTTACCCAAATTTGTATTACTCTTGACATTTCAAGGGAAGGATTCAGACTTAATCTTTTGGATGCTGTAAGCTATAGTCAAGATATAAGATCTAACAGTGAAGAATATCTTGTATGCATAAGTATTGCTAATTTAAGAAATGTTTCATCTTGGCATAGGAGAATCCCTGGATATGGGGACAGGCTAAAGCCACGTTGAGAAAGCTACAGTATTAGTTTGTTTGTTCTAAGTAGGTTAAACCAATATTTAGGACTTTTTATAGCTTCTATTGAGTAACTTGCTAAATAGTAATGGGTGCCTCTCCTCCTACTATACAAATACTACTTCTACCATTACTACTAGTGATAATAGCAATAATGACATGAAAAATCTCTGGTTACTCTTTGTTTCTTCATTAAGTAAAATTAATCCTTAATTTCTCTGATGATGATGAATCTGAATTCCTCTCTTGAAGTGCCAAGAGTAAGAAATTTACAAATATGGGGGTAAATTTAAAGATTTTCTACATTCATGACCACTAAGATGCCCTGCATATAGGTAGAAAACTGTCTCGTCCCAGTTCTCTGAGGCTTGGGGGGTCTTCTCTTTAGAAATGTGTTTGGGTCTTTGATTTTCTTAAGAGAGTGTGAACCCAAAGTCCAGACTGGCTAATAGTGAAAGCAGTTGGGTCTGCCTTTACACAGTAGGGTAGACTGCCTTCACCTTGGGCAATTGGCAGGGTTTAAACTTGGATTCTTGGTCATTCAGTGCTTTTAAAAAACTCCCATGTTTTCTGTGGCCTCTCTTCCTGGTGGGTCCTGAACTCTAATCTTTATCAGATTCAAACACTCAGCTCAGCTTTTCAAAGGATTTCTCCTTAGGTTTTTACACTGTCTGTCTTATACAACCCCAGCATTGGCAAATGTGCTGGACAAGAAAAAAGCTGCCTGCTAGAAGGATCCCAGGCCTCCTTCAAAAACTCTGAGATTTTATCCTCCAGTGACCCTCTACCAGTGCAAAGCCCAGAGTCAGCCTCTTGCCTCTGCCCCTTGCAGTTGACAAATGGCTACATGTGGCTGCAGAGGGGACGCTTCTCTAAGCTTCAGCTCCTCTGCTCTCACCATGTCAGCAGCAATCGAATGGCTGGAGACAGATGATTTACAGATTTTATCGAGTTCTTCCAGTTATCTTCGGGGGTGTGCTGGTTACTGTAAGCTACTCCATCCCACCTGGGAACAAAAATGAAAACTTAACTTTTACCTTGCTGTTGCTGGGGTTCACAGTAACTGATTATGCCTTGCTTTTTGAATGGTTAGTAGGAAGTTCAGAGACAAATTTGAGGCCCATCACCAGCAAAGTGTATAGAACCAAATGTAATATTGATTATATTTTTAGTATTAACCTTAGCTCCAGCTTACCTTAATGTCCTTATTCTCTTTCCCCATATCTGTATTTCTACACTTGTTTATTTACTTAGTATATTGTACAGTTTGGAAGCCAGTTCCAATTTTTTTTAGAATGAGTCAGAGTAAAAATAGTTAAAAAATCAATAACACCTACTCTTTATTAAATGTTACTGTTCTAAGCATTACTGTGCTATAAACATTACTAAGTACTTGACATTTATAACTCATATTTTCTCATAAACAAGTATGTTATTACTGTAAAACTGAGACGCTTAAAGCTTAATTAATCTTCCTAAGGCCATAAAACCTCTAAATTGCTTAAGAAAGAGTGAATGTAATATTTTAAATGAATGATCCCCTCTCCTTCTGGATATCATTTATTGAACCCTATTACCTTCCAGGAATTGTTAAGTTCCTTGTACATTACATCTCTGCAACAATCTTGCTTGGCAGGATTATTTAAGACGAAGAAGTGGAGGTTCAGAGAGGCTTAGTAACTTGTCTTGAGATCCTATAATTTGGAAATGGCAGAATCAAGTTTTAAGCATAGGCCTCTTTTGATTCCAAACTATGCCATGACTTTGTTCTCAGCTCCTAGCTCATGGCTACCCAGCTGTCTCAACTTACCTCCTTGTTGAGGAAAAGGACACACTATTTTAGTAGGAGGTTTTCACTGACTTTGTTAACCAGGAAGTCTAACATACCTTGTCCAATCCTTATCTCAGTACCCGGAAATCCAGTACAGCTTGGGGACCCCTCTTCTGGAGTTCTACAATAATTGTTTCTGGAGAGTATTTTAGGCTTTTAGGAAAACTGCAATTCTAAAGGGCTGTTCTTAAGGGAAATTTCGACTTGGGCAAAAGAGGTCTTGGCAAAATAGCCTCATTGTACTTAGAGGAACCCAAATAAGTTTCCTTGGCACCTACAAGATCCCAGTGTGTAGATATTTACTTGCACAGTGAACAAGTCTGAAGCAGTCTGCTCAGTAGGGTTTCTGGAGAGAAGGGACCCAAATGACAGCTTCTTTAATTAGACCACCTTGTCCTCTCTGGAGCTGGAAAACCTAGGTCATGATAGCCTGAGCTTGAAGAAAGAGAAACCAGGGATTAGATTTGAATTTCAGTCCTGATTACCTTAATCAGCTGTTCACCCTTGAGTAAGTCAATTCACTTTTCTGAGCCTCAGAGGTTCTGATATTCATGGAGCCATTGGGAGGATTGATTTCTTGAAGGCTTGGCTCTAAAGTTTCATGATTGCAGATGCTCCTTTAGGTCATCTGCTGCCCTGGGTCCCCTGGTTGACCCTAATAGCTGAGCCGCACCCCCACCAGTCTTACCTGCCCTGTGCCAGAGAGGCCCAGCTGTCAGCTCTCCATGGCCTCAGGCTTGTGTGCCATGTGAGTGTTTTCCTGGAAGCTGCATATAGGACACTCATTGATGGGGAGAGCCTGTGGTCTGGAGTTGACAGTGAGATGGTAAACATCATGAAACAAGCGGCCCTTTCAGGCTCTCAAGTTTGGCAGCACAGTGTGAAAATAATTCTTGGAAGCTGGGGCCTGGTGGCAGCTGCTTCTCCTCAGCCAGCCTGCCAGGCCCTACCAGAGCTCAGGAGGAACTGCCTTGCTGCCCGGGCATGCAGCAGCCAGCACTGGTAGTTTTCCACTCTGGGAAACTGGAAAAAAGTCAATTAGCTTCTCTGTCCAGGAGATCGGCGGGTAACGGAAGCGTAGGCAACCACCAGCTCAACTCAGCAGGCAAAATCAAGTGATGCCTCTTTGCTTCAGGGTCCCTTGCTTCCCTTTGTGATTTTCTGCCTTTTCATGCTGCTTTATATTTTGTAATGTGAAACTCAGGGACAGATGGGTGGGCTTGGATTGACAATGAAGTGGGCTTGGAGGAAAAGGAAGGGGACCTGACATTTAGGACTTGGGCCGACTTGGCAATTCTGTCTCCACTCTTGGCTGGGATCCCTTCCAGAGAAGGAGTTTGTCAAAAATAGGCACATTCAATGGGAAAACCACATTGGTACTGCTGAGAAGTGCCACGTTGGTTGCTGAGGGCCAAGGCTTATCCTGGTTCCAAAGACCCACTAGGATAAGGAAGGCCATCCAAGACCAGCCTGTCTACTTCCCTGTGGCCTTTCTCTGGGGCTCCTGGGAGTAGCAGTTCATCAGGGAACTTTGCCTAGTGGCTGCGGCAATGGCTTTTATCTCTGAATGCCCTTTCTTCATGCTATGTTCATTGGTCTCAACTTCTAGACCTATAGCTCTGCTCCGTTCTGAAGAAGGTTTGTAATACTTGTAGCCCAGTGTTTTACTCTGGCTTGAGTTGGGGATCTTCTACTGGCTAATGATCTGGTCAGAACTTCTTTTTCTCTCATGCAGTTTAGTTCAGTCATGTCAGACTCTTTGAGACCCCATGGACTGCAGCACGCCAGGACCCCCTGTCCATCACCAGCTCCCAGAGCCTGCCCAAACTCATGTCCAGTGAGTTGGTGATGCTAACCAACTATCTCATCCTCTGTCGTCCCCTTTTCCTCCTGCCTTCAATCTTTCCCAGCATCAGGGCCTTTTCCAATGAGTAAGCTCTTCGCATCAAGTGGCCAAAGTATTGGAGTTTCAGCTTCAGCATCAGTCCTTCCAATGAATATTCAGGACTGATTTCCTTTAGGATGGACTAGTTGGATATCCTTGCTGTCCAACTAACTCTCAAGAGTCTTCTCCAACACCACAGTTCAAAAGCATCAATTCTTTGGTACTCAGCTTTCTTTATGGTCCATCTCTCACATCCATACATGACCTCTGGAAAAACCACAGCTTTGATTAGATGAACCTTTGTCAGCAAAGTAATGTCTCTGCTTTTTAATATGCTGTCTAGGTTGGTCATGGCTTTTCTTCCAAGGAACAAGCATCTTTTAATTTCATGGCTGCACTCACCATCTTCAGTGATTCTGGAACCCTCCAAAATAAAGTCTCTTTATTGTTGAGACAGTAGTTTCTTACTGTTTCCATTGTTTCCCCATCTTCTAATGCAAATGCCCACAAAGCACTCTTGCAACACTCTCCTCTAGAGATTGTTACAAACTGGCAACAAGATGGTAGGTACTCCCTGTGATAAACCCTGACCCTCATCAGGGAAACGCTGCTAATCAGCGTATTTTCTCAACAAACATGGGCTGAGTGCCTTTTATGGCCAGGCACTTTGAGAGGTCCTGGGGCAGATCAAGTGTAGCACCTGCTCTAAAGAATTCAACATGTTGTTAAGATCACACTCTTCATTTATCCATCCTTGAATTCATCCTTCCATCCATCTACCCATCACTCTGTCTCTTTCTTTCTTTATTTAATTGCTAAATGCATGGTGAGTACCTAATGGTACTCTGTGTTTGTAGGTCATGAGGGGATAAAGAAAAAACCTGATATAATAGTATTTTCAAAATTGCTTACAATTTCAGTAAGGAGGTAAATAAGCAAAAGTAAAATGGAAAATCTCAGGTGAAGGTTGCTACCTCAATGAATGTCCCTATTTTTCCCACCATCACTTTTATCCTCATACCATGTTTTAATGTTTTCCGTAGTTTTGTCAAGCTTCTCTGTTAGATGGTAAAGTGTCTGCCTGCAATGCAGGAGACCCACGTTTGATCCCTGGGTCAGGGAGATCCTCTGGACAATAGATGGCTATGCACCCCAGTATTCTTGCCTGGGAAATCCCATGGACAGAGGAGCCTGGTGGGCTACAGTCCACAGGGTCACAAAGAGTCAGGCATGACTGAGCGACTGAAAAACAATAAACTGTTAAATTCATGAACAAAATGTGTATGTGTGTGTGTGTTAGTTGCTCAATAGTGTCCAACTCTTTGTGACCCATGAACTGTAGCCCATCAGGCTCCTCAATCCATGGGGATTCTCCGGGCAAGAATACTGGAGTGGATTGCCATGCCTTCCTTCAGGGAATCTTCCCAACCCAGGGATCAAACCCAGGTCTCCCACTTTGCAGGCAGATTCTTTACTGTCTGAGCCACCAGGGAAGCCCTATAGTAGCCCAGACTTTTAAGGAAGTCTCAGATATCCGCTGCCAGGTTAAATGTCACTAATAGGGGTTATCCTTCTTTAACTTTCTAAGCCTTTTTTTTTCTTTCTTTTACAAAATTTTTATTTTATTTTATTATTTTTATATATTTATTCTTAATTGATTGCTTTATAATATTGGCTTGATTTACATCAACATGTTTTTAAGTTCTGCAATAATAAACAACACAATACAAAATTCTTCTTTTACTAGTTTTTCTACCTATATATATTTATTAAGGACTCAGTTAATGCCAGACACCCTACCATAAACCAGAGAGACAACAAAGAGAAAGCTAGTTAGGATCCTTGCCCTCAAGACATGTACTGTTTAATGGAGAGGCCAAAATTAAAGAGTTATTTGTTCTAAAAGTGTAAGAAGTGCTATAAAGGAAAAGTAGCACATTATAAGATCATGTAGCAAACAATTCTTATTGAGCTGAAGACACAGAGGAATTCCCTGATGGAGGGATGGTCTGGAAGCTGGAGCTTGAGCAGGATTTAGGAAGTAAAGGAGGGGAAAGGAAGAATGTGTCAGGCAAAGGGAACATCATGTTTAGAAAGACCTCTAGGCTGGAGGATACTTTGTGTCTTTGTGAAGTTGAAATAAGACCAGTGTGCTGGGATATAGAGAGCAAAGATCTGGGATAGCACAAGATTAGGCCAGAGAGGTAACCTGAGGCCTGATCACGTAGGCCTCACGGGACACATTATCTTGAGAAGAATGAGAAGCTGTTAGAATGTTCATGTTCGAATAAGGCTTTAGGAAGTTCACTTGTGTTACTATATGGAGAAGGGGCTATAGGAGAGCCAGGAAGAAGAGCTAGAAGGCATTATAGTATTCCAGGCACGAGGTGGTGGAGGTTGGGCCCTGCATAGAAGTAGTGGGGAAGGGGAGAAATGCTGAACTTGATTTGCAGGAGGTATGGGACTGGCAAATTTTTTTAAGTTCAGCTATTTCCCCCCTTCCCCACTACTTCTACGCAGGGAGGGGAGACCTGGGTTCAATTCCTGGGTTGGAAAGATCCCCTGGGCAAGGGAAAGGCTACCCACTCCAGTATTCTGGCCCAGAGAATTCCATGGACTACAGCCCATGGGGTTGCAAAGAGCTGGACACAACTGAGCCACTGTCACTTTCACTTTCATTGGGCTGGCAAGAGTTCATTCGAGTTTTCTGTACCATCTATCTCACTGTTCACATTGTTTGCACTGTTCGCTGAACCCAGGGTAGGCAAGGCATGAGCTAAGAAGCTGGAAAAAGAGTCAAGGACGTGTCGGAACTGCAGACACAATTATTCTTCCTGGCTGGCATGGCAGCTATAACACAGCCTCTCTCCTGGCAGACTCAGCAGCCATAACATAATCATAACATAAGCTCATTTAACATAACCATGCTGTCGCTCCAGCACAGCCCAGTGCAGCAGCAGCCAGGGCTTTCACAGTGAAGCTCATACAGGTGAACTGCACACCATAGCCCGCGGCCAAGCGAGTTCCTCGCGATACACATGTGCAGTGCTGTGAATGATCTCAGCCATTACATAACCATGCAAAGTCATTGTTTACAGAACATGGGGTGGGAGAGCCCGACTGGCGCTATCTTGCTAATTTCCTCACACCATCTTATGGAAAAACCGGAATAAACTTTTTGGCCAAACCAATAAATTTGAGGGATTTGCTGATGAACCAGATGATTCTCAGGGGCCAAGTTTACATCGCACTTCTTGATTGCCTCTTAGCAGAAATAACATGTCATCTATCATCTTGAATCCTTCCTCTCCAAAAAGTTTATATCAGTTTCCAGGCAGAGGTTCAGAGACCGCTGCCCCTCTCCCCCGACTCAGGGAGAGCCCTTCTAGTTTTTGTCAATGTTGTTGCCACTCTGCTATTTACACACAGTGGGCTTAAACCCTTTTGTGATAGAAGGACTGGAGGGGATGAGGAGGAGGGGGCTCTGAGACATTCAGCATTTTTTATGTGAAGAACTGGAGACTCATCTTCTCCCCCAGTTCCTCTGATTATTGAATGTGATTGTGCATCAGTGCCAATGGCTGTGGGACCATCCTTTGCTGGGCCCCGTCTGCAGATCCAGGAGGATGGGGACAGGGACTGAGAATTCACATTTCTAACACGTTCCTGGTGCTGCTGGTGCTGCTGGTGCTGCTGGGCCTGGGAGCATGCTCAGAGGATCACTGCTCTAACACAGTGGTAGATAAGGAGACTGGAACCTTGGGGAGGAAGGGAGTTGGCACTCCTTTGTACCAAGGAGAGTATCCCAGGTGGGATCTCAGGTTTTCTCTCTCTCTGTTGAACAGGGTAAATTACATACATCTTTAGTTAGACCATAAAATAGAAAGGACCCCTGAACCTGGGAAATATAATGGAACCAAAGTGTTTCATGAAGGCAGCTACAGCAGCAGCAGCTCTGTTGAAACTTCTTGGTTGCTGTTCCCAAGATAAGCTCTGCCTTGGTGGGGAAGTTATTTGCAACAATATCATGATTCACCCCAGGCGACCCCCCTTCCCCATTTCTGGTTTACTTTAGATGTTCCGGGAAACAGCTCTCATTACACTCACAGCTCAGTGTCTAGAGATACATGATAGCTGGGAACGAAAGCCCAGTGGGACTGTGAACATGGATTTCTCTTTCTGTCCGGCCTGGCCTCAGAAGATCATCTGGTGTTCAGGCTGGGAGGGATCTGGGAGCAGAGTGGTTCCCAAGACTGGCTGCACAGCAGAATCACTGGGAAAACTTCAGAAGTGTGCAGGTTCCTGGGCTCAGCTTCAGAAGTAGAGGTTCACAAATGTGTATTCTAGAACCTTCCCAATTGGAGAAGAAAATGGCAACCCACTCCAGTATTCCTGCCTGGAGGATCCCAGGGATGGGGGAGCCTGGTGGGCTGCTGTCTATGGGGTCACACAGAGTCAAACACAACTGAAGCGACTCAGCAGCAGCAGAACTTTCCCAAGCAATTCTAAACAATTGGTCCATGGACTGGCTTTCGGGAACCACTGCCTTAGCGAACAGCTACTCTGACTCCCTCGTTGTCCACAGGAGGAAACTGAGACACAAAGAGGCTGTGGCGTTTGCTCAGATCCCACATGGGTTAAGTGGTGGAGCCAGGAATGAACTTGAAATCATTTGCTTTTCAGAGGCTGTAAAGTTTAGTGTTGTCACAGACTCTAGAGCCAGATTCTAATCTGAGTTAGTATGTACTCAATGAAAGGTCTTGGGCAATTATTTAAATTCTTTCCAGTAAAATGGGTAATAAGTGGGAAACCTGAAATAATGAGTAAGAAAACACTTATCTTGTTGCCTGACACTTGATAAATGCCTCTAAATGAATGTTATTAGTACATATTTCATCGAATTTAAGAAACTGCTGACTCTAAGATGTGTCATTAATTTCTGTGCCTCTAAGGAAAGAAAAACACCGATGAACCATGACTCACTATTCACTTGCAAGATGCGTTCAGATTTTAGGGACGTTCACATGTGGAAAAAAATGGGAAGTATGGTATTCCGCTTCTCTTTCCTCCACCCTATAAAAATAATTATGTTATTAAATACTTCAACAGTAAATGCAGATCTGTGAAGAAGAAGGACACAACATACGAGAAGAACAGCAAGGAGACCAGTGTGGCTGATGGAAGGGTGGGGTGGAGGTGAGGTTCAGGACAATCAGGGGGCAGGTTATGTGTGAGATTTTTAAGTTCATTACAAGTGAGATGGGAAGTTAATGGAGAGCTTTGATCTCATTTATATTGTAGTAGATACACGGAGAAGGGTAGGGTGGATAAAGGGAGGCCAGGTAGAAGATTCTTATTCTATTTGTGGTGACAGAGGACAGTAAATTGCCCTAGACAGGTAGCACAGTATTTGCAAAAAGCAGATGGGATATGGGATTATTTTTAGAGTAGCTAACAGAATTTCCTATCAGCTGATGGACTGGATATGAAGTGTGAAAGGAGTCAAAGATGGGCCTCAAGAATTTTGGCTCAAGTCATTGGAATAATGGAGTTGGCTGAAATGGAAAGACCCAGGAATGAGTTTCGGAGGGAGAATATTTTACTCAGCTTTCTTTTTATTCCTGAGCTATATCTATCTCAAAGGTTTACCTTCTGTTTTCAATAAATGTTTTAAAGCAACTATTCTCTCCCCAGTTGTGCACTGAAAAATAAAAGATTCAGGCCTTTTACTTTTTCCCTCCAAAACTTTGCCATCTGCAGGGAGACAGGACTACACACAAGTGTTACATAGCAGTATGTGCCTACTGCTATAAGAGAGATGTTGCAAATGTCAGAAATCAGAGGAAGGAGAAATTTATTGAAAGTGGTACTATCCTCCCTCCAAAATGCTTGCTTTAGTTGAGTACAAGTTTATCAGATGGCCAAAGGAGGATGCTACACAATAACTTAGGCTAGTCTTTCCACTGACCTCCTTGCTCAAACTCAGCCAACCAAAAATGTTCTTTCCTTCCATTCCCTGTTCCCTTTACATGCAGCGTGCTCCCCCCTGGCATCATGTGGTTTGCTGTCTTCCTTTATTGAGATCTGTGTTCAATTGCCTTATCTTTACCATCTTCTCTCAGATCAGATACTTATTTGCTTTCTTTCCTCTCTTCCACCCTAGAATGTAAACTCTGGGACAAAAGGTACTCTGTCTCTTTTGTTTGCTACTGTAACACCACAGAAATCCCCTCGTCATTGAGCAAGTTAATAAAAATAAGAATTAAAAACCTCACAGATTTGGAAAGCAATACACAAACAAATAGATTTTCACGCTGGGGGTGATGTTGGGGACAGGACTAGCTTTGGGAACCAAGCTTTGGTTTCAGAAAGGAGAGGGGAATGCCGGGGAGCAGCTCTCTTATGGATCTGCTGAGCAGCTTGTGTCTCAGGAGAGACAGCTTGCCTCCAGTCGCTCTTTTGGCTGAAGCAGAGAGGGCAGTCTGGTGCGCTGGGACAGACTTTGGGTTGGGACTCAGAAATGTGATCCAAGTCAAACCCCTACTGCTTAATAGTCAAGGGACTTGTTTGTTTCCTCATATATATAATTTGAAAATAATAGTACATGCCCAGCCTATCATACTGAGTTATTGGAAGGGTAAAATGAGGTAGGCAATTGGACAGCACTTTGCAGACTGTGAAGAATTGTATTTTAGGGGTCAAGATGGCAATTGAGGGCACTGCAACATGGATGATTGTCAAAGGAGCCAGGAATACCTGCCTTGGCCAGCTCAGCCCCTTCCCCAGGAGGTCCCTGAGAGGAATATACCCACAAGGGACAGTTGTAAAGGGAAAGCAAAGTACAAGTAACTACACTTGTGTCCAAATGTCCGTACAAGTACTCTGGAAGACTGACTAGGGCATGTAGATTGTGGGCTAGACCTCCAGAAGCTTTTCCTTGCCATTAAGTCACTGGTGCTAAAGATTAAAACATTTAGTACACCCAACAACATGTAGGAGAAGTTTCAAGCAGGGGCCGGAGCAGACCTGGAGTCAAGGTACCACTTTTGCTGAATGATGGAATTGAGCAGAAGAGAGGACCATGCCCTGTGTGTGATTTTGCAATGTATATTGACCTCACTCATTAGTAATCTTGGCTCACTGGCATCTTGTATTAGAATTTCCTAATCCTTACTCTTCCCTTCAATTTCTCATTCTAGAGAGTTCAGAGTTTGAGAATTTGATGCTTCA
>SJYC01035678.1:0-62023 GCA_006408675.1 Madoqua kirkii
CCTGGCATCATGTGGTTTGCTGTCTTCCTTTATTGAGATCTGTGTTCAATTGCCTTATCTTTACCATCTTCTCTCAGATCAGATACTTATTTGCTTTCTTTCCTCTCTTCCACCCTAGAATGTAAACTCTGGGACAAAAGGTACTCTGTCTCTTTTGTTTGCTACTGTAACACCACAGAAATCCCCTCGTCATTGAGCAAGTTAATAAAAATAAGAATTAAAAACCTCACAGATTTGGAAAGCAATACACAAACAAATTGATTTTCATGCTGGGGGTGATGTTGGGGACAGGACTAGCTTTGGGAACCAAGCTTTGGTTTCAGAAAGGAGAGGGGAATGCCGGGGAGCAGCTCTCTTATGGATCTGCTGAGCAGCTTGTGTCTCAGGAGAGACAGCTTGCCTCCAGTCGCTCTTTTGGCTGAAGCAGAGAGGGCAGTCTGGTGCGCTGGGACAGACTTTGGGTTGGGACTCAGAAATGTGATCCAAGTCAAACCCCTACTGCTTAATAGTCAAGGGACTTGTTTGTTTCCTCATATATATAATTTGAAAATAATAGTACATGCCCAGCCTATCATACTGAGTTATTGGAAGGGTAAAATGAGGTAGGCAATTGGACAGCACTTTGCAGACTGTGAAGAATTGTATTTTAGGGGTCAAGATGGCAATTGAGGGCACTGCAACATGGATGATTGTCAAAGGAGCCAGGAATACCTGCCTTGGCCAGCTCAGCCCCTTCCCCAGGAGGTCCCTGAGAGGAATATACCCACAAGGGACAGTTGTAAAGGGAAAGCAAAGTACAAGTAACTACACTTGTGTCCAAATGTCCGTACAAGTACTCTGGAAGACTGACTAGGGCATGTAGATTGTGGGCTAGACCTCCAGAAGCTTTTCCTTGCCATTAAGTCACTGGTGCTAAAGATTAAAACATTTAGTACACCCAACAACATGTAGGAGAAGTTTCAAGCAGGGGCCGGAGCAGACCTGGAGTCAAGGTACCACTTTTGCTGAATGATGGAATTGAGCAGAAGAGAGGACCATGCCCTGTGTGTGATTTTGCAATGTATATTGACCTCACTCATTAGTAATCTTGGCTCACTGGCATCTTGTATTAGAATTTCCTAATCCTTACTCTTCCCTTCAATTTCTCATTCTAGAGAGTTCAGAGTTTGAGAATTTGATGCTTCATTTGTGAAACTCCCAGGCTTCCACTTAAGATTTGCATTTAAGGGTCTAGAATAATAATTATCTGTGGAACCAATCACCTCTGAAGGAGAAATTATATATTTGATATAAAAGGCAAAACTAACTCCTCATGCTCATCTCTTGATTCAAATCTGACTTGGAAAAGGAAGTGGACAGTAGCATAGAAGAGCTTCAGTTGGGTATTAGGCCATGTTTCTTGCCAAAGCTACCTATATATGATTTTGCTTAATCATACTATTTCTGGGAGAGTTAGCTGGCCCAGAATCATCCTTTCCCTAGGGTCAGACAAGAATCCAGGAGCTTTGCTCAGTGTGATACACACAGAAGGGCCTTGCCTTCAGTTTGTCATTATTACAGTGGATGTCATTATTTTCCAAGCCCACCAGGTTCCCAAGGACAGCAGCTGGGCTGTTTCTGTGCTAACCTTGGACTCAGTGCGCATGTGGAATCAGTTTCTCTTTGACAGTTTGCAGCCACTCCAGGGAACTTCTAGGAAAGGAATTTGGCTCCGCTCCTGCCGGCCTTGTGACTTCCCTACCTCTGTCGCCTTCCTGCCTAGGGAAATCTCACCTGTCTTCCTGCCATCTCTACTTCATGCTACAGTCCTTTAACAAGCACAGGCTTTCTAGGAAGTCATTGGTTTTCAAGCAGTTTCTTTCTTATTTCTTCCCTGTCAACATAAATCTTCCAAGGGGTGAAGGAATAGGAAGGCCTGGCTACCTGCTTTGAAAAGGGGTTTGAAAATATACAAATAAAATCTCAATGTGTTATCCCATTCCAGAGGTTACTTTTTGAAAAATAACTTTGTTGATGTACAACTGACATACAGTAGACTGCACACATTAAAAAATGCATGATTTGGTCTGCTTTGACATATGTATAGAACTGTGAAATCACCACCATAATCAGGATAATGACCATATCCATTTCTGCCAAAAGTTTCTTTGTGCCACTTTGTAATTCCTCCTGCCCACTCCTTCCTTCCCTAGGAAGCCACTGATTGTCTTTCTGTCACTGTGGATTGACCTGTTTTCATTTTCTACAATTATGTATATATGGAAGCATGTCACATGTACTCTTTTTTGCCCAACTTCTTCAATATTCTCCCTAGCAGATATTTTGAAAGTCATCTGTGCTGTAGTAGGTACTGATGGAGCATCCTTTTTTGTTCCTACTGGGTAGTACAGCTGGGACTAGGGTGAGGCAAAGGAGGGGCTTAGGGTGCAAAGGGAAGCGGGTGCTTGCCCTCTGCAAAGGCAGCACTGGCATTCCCATGACCCTGGGAGTGAGTGCCTCCTAACATTTCGCACTCTCGGCTTCTCACTTGCTTCATTCTAATTCCAGTCCTGCTGAGTAGTATTTCATTGCATGGGTATATTGTGATTTGTTTATCCCTTTACCTGTTGATGATATATGATCGTTTCCCAATCTTAATTACATTTTGGAAATAAAGCTGTTAGGCACACTCCTAAGTCTTTGTATGGACATACGCTTTTATTTCTTTTGGGCAAATACCTAGGAGTGAACTGGGCTTCCTAGGTGGCTCAGTGGTAAGAATCAGCCTGTTGATGCAGGAGACTCCGGTTTGATTGCTGGGTTGGGAAGATCCCCCGGAGGAGCAAATGGCAACACACTCTAGCATTCTCGCCTGGAAAACCCCATGGGCAGAGGAGCCTGGCAGCTATAAGCCCATGGGTCATCAAGAGTCAGACGCGGCTGGGCATGCCCAAGCATAGATATGTGGGTCTACTTCTAGACTTTCTCCGGCTTCACTGGTACGCTTGTCTGTCTTTACCCCAATATTACATAGTCTTGATTTCTATAGTTTGTAATGTCTTAAAGTCTGATGTTAGTCCTTCCACTTTGATCTTTTTCAGTTTTTCAGCTTTACTGTGATCTTCGCCTTTCCATATGCCTTTCAGAATCAATCCGTTCATTTACGCTAAAGTGTCTGCTGAGACTCTGATTGGGTGGAATGGGCGAGTTGACTCTCCTGATCCGTGAACGCAGTAGTGTATATCTCTACTTCTTTAGATCTTTCCTTTTTGCAGTGTTGGGTGGTTTTTAGTATTTAGGTCTTTCACATCTTTTGTCAGGCTTGCTGTTGTTGTTCAGTCACCCAGTCGTGTCTACCCTTTGCAACCCCACGGACTGCAGCACGCCAGGCCTCCCTGTCCCTCACCGTCTCCCAAAGTTTGCCCAAGTTCATGTCCATTGCACCTAGCCATCTCATCCTCTGCCTCCCTCTTTTCCTGCCCCCAATCTTTTCTAGTATCAGGGACTTTTCCCGTGAGTTGGCTGTTTGCATCAGATGGTCAAAATACTGGACCTTCCGCTTAAGCATCAGTTTATTCCTAAGTATTTTGTAGTTTTTGATGGTATCTAAATTGCAACTGTCCCCATGTATAAACTTTATCTAACTTTTTATATAACTGATCATATTATCTCCAATTAAAGACAGTTTTACTTCTTCCTTTCCAATCTGGGTACCTTTTATTATTGTTTTCCCCTTGACTTGTTGCTCTATCAGGAAATTTCAGTATTCTAAAATATTCAATCATTTTAGAATAATTTCAATATTCCAACATTGAGCTATAATTGACATATAGCAGCATACTAGTTTCAGGGATACAGTATATTGAAATGATAATTGTACATATTGAGAAATGATCACAACGGTAAGTCTAAGTTGACGTCTATCACCATGCATAGTTACAAAAATATTTTTTCTTGTGATAAGAACTTTAAGTTTTAAAGTTCTACTCTCAATAACTTAAAGTATGCAGTACAGTATTTTTAATTATAGTCCCATGCTGTACTTTACATCCCTATGACATGTTTATTGTATAATTAGAAATTTGCACCTTTTGATCCCTTTCACCCAGTTGGCTCATCCCCCACCACCTGCCTCTGCCAAGCATCAATTGATGTTCTCTGTATCTGTGAGCTTTTTTTTTTCTTTTTTTGATTCTTTGGTTTTTAGATTCCACATGTAAGTGAATCATATGGTATTTATCTTTGACTTATTTCACTTAACATAATGCTTTCAGGATCCATCCATGTGGTCACAAATGGCAAGACTTCATTCTTTTTCTTATGACTGATTATCATCCTATTGTGTATACTCTATTGTGTATGTATATACATATACATATATATGTATGTACACACACACACACACACACACACACACACACCCCGTGCATCTTTATCCATTCACCTATCAAAGGACACTCATGTTGTTCCATAACTTAGCTATTATAAAGAATGCTACAATTGAAATGAAGGGTAAACGTGTAGTTTTGAGTACGGTTTTCATTTTCTTCAGATAAATGCCCAGAAATAGAATTGTTAGATTATATGGTAATCGTAGTTTTAATTTTTTGAGGAAGCGCTGTATTTTTTCCATAGTTGCTGCCCCAATTACATTTCTACCAGCAGTGCATAAACAGCCTCCTTTCTCCACATCCTCGCCAGTACCTGTCACTTCCTATCTTTTTTATAATAGCCATTCCGACAGATGTGAGGTGCTGTCTCATTGTGGTTTTGATTTGCATTTCATTGATGATTAGTGATGTTAAGTTTCTTTTCATATACTATCCATATGTTGACCATCTGTATGTCTTCTTTGGAAAGGAGTTAGTTGAAGAATAGTTGAAATCTCCAACTATAATTACGAATTTGATAAATTTTGGCAGGTTTTTTTTTTTTTTGGCTTCATTTGTCGGGAAGCTTTGTTATGAGGTGAATAAACGTTTAGGACTGTCATGCATTCTTAATGAACGAGCCCCTGTATCACTGTGAAATACCATCTTTATCCCTTGTCTTGATATATTGGGTCTGACATTCAGCTTTCTTTTGATTAACTTTTCATGGTATATTTTTCCCATATTTTCTTATAATTTATCTGTGTTTTTACATTTAAAATATGTTTCTTATAGGTTATATGTACTTTAAACTTGATTTTTCTTTTTAAATCCACTCTGATAATTCCTACTTTCTAATTGGTATATGTAGACCATTCCTATTTAATGGGAGTAGTTATATGGTTAGCATAAAATCTATATTCTATTTGTTTTCTGTTTGCCCTATTTGTTCCCTTTAATTCTGTCTTCTTTCCAACTTTAACTGAATTTTCATGATTCCATTTTATCTTTTCTTGCCTTATTGGCCATAAGTCTTTAAAAATATGATTTTAGTGCTTGCTTTAGGGTTTGTAGTGTGCATCTTTAACTAAATAAAGTCTGCCTTCACATGATGTTATACCACTTAATGTAGAGTATAAAAAAAAACCCTTCCAACAGGATGAATAGCTTCTCTTTTTCCTCTTTAAGTCTTTATGCTGTTATTGTCATGCATTTTAATTTTGTATATGTCCTAAACACAATATATTATTATTTTTGTTTAAATAGCCTATTACCTCTTAAAGAGATATAAATAACATTAAAAATCATCTTATTTACCATGTAATTGCCATTTTGAATGGGATATTTGTTGTCATCTTTATCTTTGGTCCTCTGATCATAAAGGATCCTTTTCCTCTAGATGTTTTTAAAATTTTCTCTTTATCACCTGTTCTAAGCAATTGGATTGTGATATGCTGTAGCATAGTTTCAGAGAAGGCAATGGCACCCACTCCAGTATTCTTGCCTAAAGAATCCCAGGGACAGGGGGGCCTGGTGGGCTGCTGTCTATGGGGTCGCACAGAGTCGGACACGACTGAAATGACTTAGCAGCAGCAGCAGCAGCATAGTTTTCTTCATTTTTTTTTCTTGCTTCAGATTATTTTCTTGAGTTTATAATTTTCATCAAATTGAAACAATTTTACACCATTTTATTCAAATAATTTTCTATCTTCCTCCTTTCTCTTCATGGAATCCATTTCCATGTATATCTAGATATTTGAAATTGCTCCATATCTTACTGATGTTCTGCTTTTTGATTATTGCTTGATTCTCTTTTCTTTCATTGTTTCATTTTGAACAGTTTCTACTGTTGTCTTTATGTGTATTATTTTCTTTCCAATATGTGATTTGCTTTTAATTTCATAAAATGTATTTTAGCTCACATATCACATTTTATCTCTGGAAATTTGATTTACCACTTTTCTATATCCTCTATAGCTTTCCTTATATTTTTGAACCTACGAAACATGGTTGTGACTATTTTGGTGTTTTTCTTTTCCCATTCTAACTTTTGTATTGATTATGAATCTGTTTCAATTGATTTATTTTTCTTTTTATTATAGACACTACTTCTCTACTTCTCTTACAGCCCATTTTTTTTAATTGCTTGGGACATATCTATACTAAAAAATTATTCATTGTTTATCTGAAGTTTAAATTTAGCTAAGGATCCCCTATTTTATTGCGATTTATGTCTTGAGACCTCTAGTCCCCTTGACCTCTCCAGACTCTTATTTGTCGTCTGAGCTCAGGAAATCCTCCAGCCGCTGCCCGAGTTTTCACTCCCTCTGCTACAATTTTTTTTTCTTGCTTCAGATTATTTTCTTGAGTTTATAATTTTCATCAAATTGAAACAATTTTACACCATTTTATTCAAATAATTTTCTATCTTCCTCCTTTCTCTTCATGGAATCCATTTCCATGTATATCTAGATATTTGAAATTGCTCCATATCTTACTGATGTTCTGCTTTTTGATTATTGCTTGATTCTCTTTTCTTTCATTGTTTCATTTTGAACAGTTTCTACTGTTGTCTTTATGTGTATTATTTTCTTTCCAATATGTGATTTGCTTTTAATTTCATAAAATCTATTTTAGCTCACATATCACATTTTATCTCTGGAAATTTGATTTACCACTTTTCTATATCCTCTATAGCTTTCCTTATATTTTTGAACCTACGAAACATGGTTGTGACTATTTTGGTGTTTTTCTTTTCCCATTCTAACTTTTGTATTGATTATGAATCTGTTTCAATTGATTTATTTTTCTTTTTATTATAGACACTACTTCTCTACTTCTCTTACAGCCCATTTTTTTTAATTGCTTGGGACATATCTATACTAAAAAATTATTCATTGTTTATCTGAAGTTTAAATTTAGCTAAGGATCCCCTATTTTATTGCGATTTATGTCTTGAGACCTCTAGTCCCCTTGACCTCTCCAGACTCTTATTTGTCGTCTGAGCTCAGGAAATCCTCCAGCCGCTGCCCGAGTTTTCACTCCCTCTGCTACAGCCTGGACAGCTCATGGAAGTGAGCTGTCGCCATTGTGGAGCTCATATTCTTCGTTTCCTTTCTCTCAGGGATTGCTGCCCTTTGCTGTCTGATTTTCATTATGTTGAAACCCAATTTTTCATATATACTATTCCTGTTTTTTTGTTGTTTTACCCAGGAGAATAAATCTGGTCTTTGTTAGTCTATCTTGGCTGAAGGAGGAAGTCCATCTCTAGAGATTATTATTCTTAGCCAGAGGCAAAATCATGGTGCTGATTGGGCCAAAGCCATGTATTCAATACCTTTATAGGAGAGTTGAAAAAAAATTTTTTTAACTCTGCTCCATAGTTTTATGAAATCAGCTATCTAAGGAAAAAAGTGCTATGGGTCATAAAAGGTTCCTATTAATTATGAGGATGTGGACTTACTGCTGTTGGGAAACTGATTAGAAATGCATGTCTGCTAATAAGGAAATGGGGATGGGCCATGGAGTTATTACCAAGTGAAAGGATAAATCAGCACATCACAGGATTGTCAGAATTTGGACCAAAAGATAGGGTTGACTGAGGGTCAATGATTGGAAAACGAACGCTAATAAGTTTGGAGGCCAGTCCAGTAAGAAAAGGCTGAGTCAGAGTTGTCAAAGTGGGGTTATAGAGGGATTTAGTCCCTCTTTCCTGTCCAATAATCAACTGCATTCTGGCTAGGGGCCCCTGAAAATAAAAGTAAAAGCGTTTCCTCTCTTTTCTCTTTGGTGCCTCTTGGTCCAGCTGTATGCCGCTACCCTCTGGGCATGTCAGGAGGCCACATTCCCGACGAGGACATCACAGCCTCCAGTCAGTGGTCAGAGTCCACCGCTGCCAGATATGGAAGGTGAGAATGGGCACCTCAAAAGAACCTGAGTTCTGGGTTGGACAGATGGCTCCCTTGGGGCTTCCCAGGTGGCCCAGTGGTAAAGAATCTGCCTGCCAGTGCAGGAGATGCAGGTTCGATCCCTGCATTAGGAAGATCCCCTGGAGTAGGAAATGGTGCCCCACTCCAGTATTCTTGCCTGGAGAATTCCATGGACCGCCTGGCAGACTGCAGTCCATGGGGTTGCAAAGAGTCAGACACTTCTGAGGGACTGAGCATGCATGCATGGGTTGGACAGAATAACTGGCTCAAGGGGCTAACAGAGAAGGATGATGCTTGGTGGGAGCTGGTGGGAATGGGGAAGACACCATGTGCTAGCCTAGCAACCTCACCCCTAGAGCCTCACCATCCAGGTTGCAGTTGGCTTATTGACATGCAGTACACTTGCTTTGAGCCCCTTTTTTTGGGAGGGGAAGCAAGAATACTGGAGTGAGTTGCCATTTCCTTCTCCAGGGGATCTTCCCTACCCAAGGATTGAACCTGGGTCTCCCGCATTGTAGGCAGACACTTTACCATCCCCTGGAGAAGGGAATGGCAACCCACTCCAGTACTCTTGCCTGGAAAATCCCATGGACTGAGAAGCCTGGTGGGCTACAGTCCATTGCGTCGCAGAGTCAGATACGACTGAGTGGCTTCACTTTACACTTGCTTTAGCCACTTTCTTCTCACCATGAACTACTGCAGGAAGTGGACTACAGTGGTTCCTATGGGAAAGCGCAGATTAGGGAGGACACTGGGAGTTAGGAGACCCGATCCTCTTCTTGGTGAGTATCTGTGAAACATCACTCACAGGAGAAGACATCAAGGGCTTAATTAGACATTGAGGTATCCAGCAAATTCTTCCCTCCTCTCAAGGATACCTTACATTGAAGGGCCATCCATATCCATAAACAAAATATGGTAGGTTTCTTCTGGTCTAATATCAGGGGTCCTTTAAAGCAATAAACACCCTTATCAAAAACTATTGAACTTGTTTGGAAATAACCTTCTTCTTGGAATCTAGTTCTTTTGGTGTAAAGTATTGATCTCTTTAAAAATGGAATCATCCATTTTAAGCCTTCCTATAAACATCCCTATAAACCTTCTCCGTGCTTTCTGTCTTGGTGTGTGAAAGATTAGAGTGATGTCTGCTAGGGCTGGAAGGGAGTGGCAATGAGTAGGTATCATCTGTGACAGAGATACATTCCTGGGAAGAGGGAAGAGGGGAAGAGGGTCCCACAGTAAGCTTTACAATGATTTCATAGTTTTGCTTGCTGGTTGGTCATCCTGGAGGTCATAAAATGAAACCAGATTATTTACTCTTCCCTGACATGCCCTTACTCCTCGCTCTCACCATGGGTTTTCATGGCTTTTTGCTGAGCTGCCACGCTCACCCTGCTGGTTGAAATTCCACTGCATTGCACAACCCACACTGCAGATCTGATGATTCCTTCCCCCACTCCTATAACTTGATATCCAGGCAAGAAGTGGCTAGCTTTGTTATAAGGAATAGAGGGTAGGGAGGGTTTCATTGCATGGGACCTCCCTTGAGACCTCTAAATAAGGGTGGGAAGTAAAGGCTACATGTTATCTGAAGGTCTCCATCTCCCTGGTGGTGACTGTCTTTCTGGGTTTCATGGTGCCCCAGGGAGAGGGAACTGGCCACAAGTGGGTATGGTGGTGACAGTCAGACTGGCGGGAAGAGCCTGAAGAGTCCGTCTGGACTGGACTCTCAGTCTGCTCTCTCCCTTCAGGACTGGCAGCTGCTTGCTGGGAACTGGTAAATTACTGTGGTTTCATGGTTCCTTCCTCTTCCCCTAACCCCCATCCATCAAGGCTGGACTCAGAAGAAGGGGACGGAGCCTGGTGTCCCGAGATTCCAGTGGAACCTGATGACCTGAAGGAGTTTCTGCAGATTGACTTGCACACTCTGCACTTTATCACTCTAGTGGGCACCCAGGGACGCCATGCAGGGGGCCATGGCATTGAGTTTGCCCCCATGTACAAGATCAACTACAGTCGAGATGGCACTCGCTGGATCTCTTGGCGGAACCGGCATGGGAAACAGGTAAGAAGAGACATCCAAACCCTGGGATGTCTGGGACCATATTTTGACTTAAGCTAGAAGAGGAAGCACACAGATTGTATATGCAGGTGTATGTGTCCACAGACCTGCCATGCCCTTGTGAATGTGTGACCCAAGATGAAGAGGATAGGGCAGGGCACAGACAGGGATATCAAGGCTGCTGAGAGAGCTGTGAATGATTACATTCTGCTCCTTGAATTAAAAAGACAGATTCCATCAAAGACATAATGACTTGGGGAATGAAGAAGAGTCAGCATAACTTCATTGCACTTCCTCACTCTTTCTCTTCCTTCTTCTCAGGTGCTGGATGGAAATAGTAACCCCTATGACATTTTCCTAAAGGATTTGGAGCCACCCATTGTGGCCAGATTTGTCCGCTTTATCCCAGTAACTGATCACTCCATGAATGTGTGCATGAGGGTGGAACTTTACGGATGTGTCTGGTTGGGTAGGTGTCTAAAGAGAGAGAGCTTATAAACTTTATTAAAAACATCAACCCTTGGTCAATAAAGGCAATCAAATCAGAAGGAGGATTTACTTCCACTAAGAATTTCACTGGAATTACTAATCATCCTGGTTAGAGTAAAGAAAATGAATATTATTCATCCATCCAGGGTGTGGTGCCCCACACCAAGTTACTTTGCTGACTGCTGCTGCAGAGGAGTGCTCTGCAGGATTGCTCCTTGTGTGCCCAGATTGAATCCTAGGTGGACACACTGCTCAAAATAGCACTCTTGAAGCCTCAGATAGTTCCCTGGGATAGCTGTTCTAAGCAGCAGGTACATCTCCTTCCCAAAGGCACTGACACATCCGTGTTTCCTTTGGCAGATGGCTTGGTGTCTTACAGTGCTCCAGCTGGACAGCAGTTTGTACTGCCGGGAGGCTCCATCATTTATCTCAACGATTCTGTCTATGATGGAGCTGTTGGGTACAGGTAAATCCTGGGAGACTTTAATCATCAGACTAGGAAAATGACTACCAGAAGAAAATAATACTTTATCATGGGCTGGGAACAACACTCAATGAATCAATCAACTAGCCAGTGTTTGTTTAGCACTTATACTAGGCATCATGAGATAAGTTTAGATAAAGTAAAATCAGTTCAGTTCAGTTCAGTTCAGTCACTCAGTCATGTCTGACTCTTTGTGACCCCATGGACTGAAGCACGCCAGGCTACCCTGTCCATCACCAACTCTCGGAGCTTGCTCAAATTCATGTCCATCGAGTTGGTGATGCCATCCAGCCATCTCATCCCTGTGTCGCAGTCTTTTCCAGCATCATAGTCTTTTCCAATAAGTCAGTTCTTTGCATCAAGTGGCCAAAGTATTAGAATTTCAGCTTCAGCATTAGTTCTTCCAATGAATATTCAGGACTGATTTCCTTTAGGATGAACTGGTTGGATCTCTTTGCAGTCCAAGGGACTCTCAAGAGTCTTCTTCAACACCATAGTTCAAAAGCATCAATTCTTTGGTGCTCAGCTTTCTTTATGGTCCAACTCTCACATCCATGCATGACTACTGGAAAAACCATAGCTTTGACTATATGGACCTTTTAAAATGGACCTGCTTTCTAATATGCTGTCTAAGTTGGTCATAGCTTTTCTTCCAAGGGGCAAGCATCTTTTAATTTCATGGCTGCAATCACCATCTGCAGTGATTCTGGAGCCCCAAAATAAAGTCTGTCACTGTTTCCATTGTTTCCTCATCTAGTTGCCATTAAGTGATGAGACTGAATGCCATGATCTTCATTTTTTGAATGTTGAGTTTTAAGCCAGCTTTTTCACTCTCCTCTTTCACTTTCATTAAGAGGCTCTTTAGTTCTTCTTCACTTTCTGCCATAAGGATGGTGTCATCTGCATATCTGAAGTTATTGATATTTCTCCCAGCAATCTTGATTACAGATTGTGCTTCATCCAGTCCAGCAGTTCTCATGATGTACTCTGCATAGAAGTTAAATAAGCAGGGTGACAATATACAGCCTTGATGTTCTCTTTTCCTGATTTGGAACCTGTCTGTTGTTCCATTTTCTAACTGTTGCTTCTTAACCTGCATACAGATTTCTCAGGAGGCAGGTTAGGTGGTCAGGTGTTCCCATCTCTTTAAGAATTTTCCACAGTTTGTTGTGATCCATACAGTCAAAGGCTTTGGCGTAGTCAATAAAACAGAAGTAGATGTTTTTCTGAAACTTTTGCTTTTTTGATGATCCAGCAATGTAATGGATGTAGTCTTTATTTGGAAGGAACTGAGAGTCTAGTTTGGGAAGACAAAGTGAAAGTGTTATTAGTTCAGTGGGGTCCAACTCTTTGCGACCCCATAGACTGAAGGCCTGCCAGGCTCTTCTGTCCATGGGATTTTCCAGCAAGAATAATGAAGTGGATTGCCATTTCCTTCTTCAGGGGATCTTCAACAAGACAAAATAATCACAAGGAATACAGTCAATTATACAAAGAAGCGCTAAATGTTGTAGTATGACAATGTAGCCATGTTTTTGACCCTCAAAACAGACATGAGGTCTAACATAATAGCCTACTTATGGAAACAAGGGTCAGAGGAACTAAAGCTACAATGAGTTGGACTTATAAAGAAGTTCAGAAAGAATGAATTCCATACATGTAAATGCTTTAGAAATTGTGAAAAGAAGAAGACTTACAATAGACAAGGAAAGTTTCTAGGATGATACGATAGTTGGTGAAAAGGAGGTCGGTAGAGGGAGCAGAGGAAAGGAATCAGGGATGAGGACCAGAATGACCTGACTACAGCAGAAGCTAGAACTGGGAACAGCAGAAGGACCAAAGGATACTGGAAATGAACCAAGGGAAGGCCATGGTAGAGGAATATGCTCAGATACAGGAGGAATTTAGGGTTGGGTAGGCCAGGAAGCAACAGTTAGAACTGGACATGGAATGACAGACTGGTTCCAAATAGGAAAAGAACTATGTCAAGGCTGTATACTGTCACCCTGCTTATTTAACTTCTATGCAGAGTACATCATGAGAAACGCTGGACTGGAAGAAACACAAGCTGGAATCAAGATTGCTGGGAGAAATATCAATAACCTCAGATATGCAGATGACACTACCCTTATGGCAGAAAGTGAAGAGGAACTAAAAAGCCTCTTGATGAAAGTAAAAGAGGAGAGTGAAAAAGTGGGCTTAAAGCTCAACATTCAGAAAACAAAGATCATGGCATCCGGTCCCATCACTTTATGGGAAATAGATGGGAAAACAGTGGAAACAGTGTCAGACTTTATTTTTGGGGGGCTCCAAAATCACTGCAGATGGTGATTGCAGCCATGAAATTAAAAGATGCTTACTCCTTGGAAGAAAAGTTACGACCAACCTAGATAGCATATTCAAAAGCAGAGACATTACTTTGCCAACAAAGGTCCATCTAGTCAAGGCTATGGTTTTTCCTGTGGTCATGTATAGATATGAGAGTTGGACTGTGAAGAAGGCTGAGCGCCGAAGAATTGATGCTTTTGAACTGTGGTGTTGGAGAAGACTCTTGAGAGTCCCTTGGACTGCAAGGAGATCCAACCAGTCCATTCTGAAGGAGATCAGAAGATGGGGAAACAGTGGAAACGGTGTCAGACTTTATTTTTTGGGGCTCCAAAATTACTGAAGATGGTAACTTCATTCATGAAATTAAAATACACCTGCTTCTTGGAAGGAAAGCTCTGACAAACCTAGACAGTGTATTAGAAAACAGAGATCACTTTGCCAACAAAGGTCTATATATCAAAGCTATGGTTTTTCCAGTAGTCATTTATGGATGTGAGAATTGAACGATAAAGAAGGCTGAGCGCCAAAGAATTGACGCTTTCAAACTGGTGCTGGAGAAGATTCTTGAGAGTCCCTTGAACTGTAAGGAGACCAAACTAGTCAATCCGAAAGGAAGGCAGAAGGAGAAGGTGGCACAGGATGATATTGTTGGAGGGCATCATCAACTCAGTGGACATGAATTTGTGCAAAATCCAGGAGATAATGAAGGACAGGGAAGCCTGGCATGCTGCAGTCCATGGCATCGCGAAGAATCGGACACAACTGAGTAACTGAACAACAGCTTATTCATCACTTCTTCAGGGGCACCTCCTTGATCAGATCATATTATCCTCATAAGAAATACCCTGCCCTCTTATGGTACCATGTGCCTCTCCACAGATTACCTATCACAAGTACCATTTTATGTGTATTTATATCAACTCAGTGGACATGAATTTGTGCAAAATCCAGGAGATAATGAAGGACAGGGAAGCCTGGCATGCTGCAGTCCATGGCATCGCGAAGAATCGGACACAACTGAGTAACTGAACAACAGCTTATTCATCACTTCTTCAGGGGCACCTCCTTGATCAGATCATATTATCCTCATAAGAAATACCCTGCCCTCTTATGGTACCATGTGCCTCTCCACAGATTACCTATCACAAGTACCATTTTATGTGTATTTATGCTGCTGTTGCTGCTGCTAAGTCACTTCAGTCGTGTCTGACTCTGTGCAGCCCCACAGCCGGCAGCCCATTGGGCTCCGCCATCCCTGGGATTCTCCAGGCAAGAACACTGGAGCGGGTTGCCATTTCCTTCTCCAGTGCACGAAAGTGAAAACTGAAAGTGAAGTCGCTCAGTCGTGTCTGACTCAGCGAACCTATGGACTGCAGCCTACCAGGCTCCTCCATCCATGGGAGTTTCCAGGCAAGAGTACTGGAGTGGGGTGCCATTGCCTTCTCCTTGTGCATTTATATAAACACATAATTAATGTCTGTTGTCTCCCTCACTAATACAAATACACAGTAACTTACCATGTTTTACATGCTTCTTTAAATGTTTCACATTCTTTCCAACTTAATACTCACCACAACCCAACTAATCATAAAGTTTCAGAGGTACAATTTTATAAATGACGAAACTGAGGTATAAAGTGGTCAAGAAACTTGACCAAGATTCCATAGATAATAAGAGAGAGATTGGAACTTAAGTCCAAGCATCCTGATTCCACAACTGGATGAGAATAACTTAATTCTTGGACACAAAAGTTGATGAGAGAATAAACAGTATCTGACTGCCCACCACTGTATCCTGAGTCCAAAGTACCTAAAATATTTCACTAAATTTTTGAATGAATAAACATAATTCAAGAATAAGATTCAAATATTTCAGAAATACACAATATAAAAAGTAAAAGTTGTCCGTATTCCTGCCACCACCTCTTCCAGAGAAAACAGTCTTTAGCAGTTTTCTAACTGTCCTTTATAACATGAAACTTATTGGACAGTGTCATATACTTTACGTAAGTGGCTTATTCCGTGAATTTTTGACATTTCAAATGAGAATAACTTTTTTTCCCCCTTCAGGACATTGCCGCTACACTTGCACATTGTTTACTCACATTCCTTTCCTACACCACCACAAACATTCATGTTTGTTCATATTAATAGATGATAGATAAGCAGATATTTATCACAAAGCAATAAACAGTATTATCCACAATATATATATGATCAAGATAAAGAACTATAGACTGAATAAGAATACAGATAAATAGAGTCAAAACTGAATAAGTAATAATAAAACTCAGAAATGAATAATCAATAAATAATAAAACTGGGGACGGGACCATCACAGCATGCCACAAAGCTCTATCTCTGTTTCTGAACTGTTCAACATTGCTAATCACAATTTCAGTGAAAACAGAAAGCATGCTGATCATTTCTGAAGATAACACTAACCTGGTAGAGGGAGATAATATTTCAGATGACAAAATCAGTCTAAAATTTTTCCAGTGGATGGAAACAATGACATAAAACCAAGAGTAAATTTAGTAGGATTAAAATCTGAATTTAAGTTCTGAAACTCAAAAAATAAATTTAGAATGGTGGATTCACTTTATCTTGCAGAAAGAAAAAGTCTGGATGTAGCCAAAGAATGATTAAACAAATCACACTTGTGCAGCAGATGTGAATGTTAGTCATCAAAGTTAGATGTGCAAGAAGCGTCTATTGTCTATAACTCGGTTTAACTTCTATCTTGGTAACCTCAGTCTGCCAACCAGAGAATTTTATTTCATTCATTCTTGAGATTGCTTACCATGCAGGAAGCTTCAAGGGACCTATCGTGGTGAGACATGGAGATAGGGGGCTCCACCTGTCCCCTCTCATCTACCTGCACAGCTTGCATGGGCCCAGGAGCCCCACCGTTCAGTGGCACTGTTGGACCATCAGCTCTTTGTAAAAACTGGGACTTCTGTACCTGAGCTTTCTCTATTCCCCACCTCCCTGGCTCTGCTGTCTGGAAGCAGGGTGGGAGCCCCACTACTGAGGAACACATACTTCTTTCTTCTACTCCTTCCTATTCTCTAACCTCCTTTTTGGTCACAGGAAATCCCACCCGCAGAGGCACTTTCTTTTTTCTCCTTAGCAAATCTCCTTGGCCCTTTCACCACTTCAATAAACATTCTGAGTTTCACTGTGGGTTTAGGCTTAGAGAAGAAAAATACAGAAGTCGACATACATGTCTTCTATTATACTTTCTGCCTTAACATATCCCTCCCCTGAGGCACAAGGGGAGTGCAGGCTATTTGCCTGAACTGGAGGAAAACACTTGCGGAAATACAAAAAGAAACAAATCAATAACTTGAAATATGCAGCCATAGAGATAATAAAGTACTATTACATGGCATTAACAGCAACTACTTAGGCTCTAAAATTAGAAGAACATGTGCCCATGAAATGATATCAAGTGATAAAGATACATAAAAATGATTTCAATATAGAAATATGCATTTTTGTAAGAATCAGGACCTAATTTGAAATGATATAAACTGAGGCAATACTTTTATGTAAGATTAATTGCACAATAACTTTTGAGAGAATAAACCACACAAAATAATGCAAAACAAAATCTTTTAATTATTAAAAACTCAATTTGATGTAATAAATGCAAAATGTGAGTTTTTTTAAGGAAAGCTAATACAATATTGAGGGTATAGCATTAACTGTTAGGTGTCTAATAAAACCCATTCTTCCCTTCGTCCATCGCAGTAGAGTTATAAGTCACATGGCTGCCAACTAGACTTTGTCTCAGCCTTTGTAGATGGTATAGCCATATGCCTTTCTTGCCATCGGAACCTAACTGGAAGCCCACAGTGAGTCTGTCTTCCTGCTGTCATTTCCTGTCTGTCTGCTCAGAACCTATACATGGCTGCTACCCACCTTCTCGGAATATTCACTTTTGACTATTAAATGTAAGAGAAATAAGCTTCTTTGTCCTTTAACTTACTGATTTTCTGGATCTTTCTGTTTCTTTAACTTTAGCCTACACAAATAAATATAATGGGTATGTAAGTCTAGAAGTCTTACATTTAACTCAGCTGATTATATATCACTGCACTTTTTCAGTAGTCAAATCTGTTCCATCAGTATTCTGAAGAAATGAGTTCAATTCTGGGTGACACATTTTAAAAGAAGTTATAACAAACAAAAAGGGCTTCCCAGGTGGTGCAGTGGTAAAGAATCTCGCAGCCAATGCAGGAAACACAGGAAACACAGGTTGGATACCTGGGTTGGGAAGATCCCCTGGAGGAGGAAATGGCAACTCACTCCAGGATTCCTACCTGAAAAATTCCATGGGCAGAGGAACCTGGTGGGTTGATGGGGTCTCAAAAGAGTCAGACACAACTAAGCATGCACATCGATCAAAAGCATGACCCAAAGGGAAAGATTAGAATGATAGCAGAAGAGGACAAAAAAAAAGAGGGCTTAGGCAAACATTTATTTAAGTCCAGTAACAACCACTTTGCAAGGCATTCTGCTTACAATATGCCATTCAGTTCTGGGAGACAGTATTGAACCTGGAGCAGGAGGCAACATCTTCAAAAATTTGAAGGGCCATTCTAAGGGAGAAATTTCTCTCTCTTTTTAAATCTATTTATTACTTTTCATTATGCATGCCTATATTCTCACTGTAGTACATTCTAAAAATATAGGACACAGAGAATACCATGGTAGTCCTTGTTCATCCCTTGTCTGTCTCTCCAATTCCCCTTCTCCAGAGTAATCCATGTTAACAGCTGCAGGTATCCAGTCACAGATTCATTATTTGCATTTTCATGTAAAAACCAAGCAGTTCAGTTGCTATGACCTCCAGGAATCCTTCCTTGACCATCTGCCCTCAAAATGAGCTAAGGAAGATTCTCCTGCGTTGCCATTGCACCGGCACCATTCTCTATCCTTGTCTTCAATATGATGCTTTATCTACTTACTTGCCCATTAGACTGTGTGTTCTCTGAGGACAAGAAGACTTTTTATTATCTGGATGAACGCATGGAGATTACATAGCAAGCTTAATAAATATTTGTCAAACTGAATGAAAGTGAAGTTAAAGAGAAGCAGCTTTTGTTCAATAAAGCCAAATCAGAGACTTAAGCAATCACTGTTCAAAGTAGAGCCATTTGCTTGTGAATTCATCATATTTGAAGTAGGAGTTTTCAGTCAAAGAGTTTCTTACCTTATGAGGGAATTTGACACTCTGTGACTAATATCTCTTAACTCCAAAATTTTAATCCCCGATAAGCCCCTATATACTTAAAACATTTTTCATGTGTTTTTCAGAGAGCTGTAAGGGAGAATCAAAAATACAACGTTCTCTCCTTCAGTTATGACTCTATTATGATTCTCTCTGAGTCATTCTTCATGATTCTAAGAAGGTATTAGAAATTAGACCTCTCATGGAAACAGTAAAATGTCTATATTCCATTTTCCCTAAATAATTTAAACGCAGTTTCCTCTCTTCTCCAGTAGAAGAGAATGTGATTACCTACTGCATACATGCTGTCACTTCAGTTGTGTCTGACTGTTGACAACTCCGTGGACTGTAGTCTGCCAGGCTCCTCTGTCCATGGGATTCTCCAGGCAAGAATTACTGGAGTGAGTTGCCGTGCCCTCCTCCAGGGGATCTTCCCAAGCCAGGGATGGAACTCACTTCTCTTATGTCTCCTGCATTGGCAGGAGGGTTCCTTACCACTCTCACCACCGGGGCAGCCCAATCACCCAGTAGAATTTTTTAAAACATTATTCTTATGTGTACATAAATACTTTTTCTATTTACCAAATTATTAAATGTTGACAGTTTTATTTTTCTAACAAGAGTATTTCACAAGGAACTGCATATTCATAAAAGCAATATCTAAGCTGAAACATCATCAGTTTTCTTCTCTTAAGGGTAAAAGGAAACCAGCTTATATTTAATTTATGGGCTCTTTTCCCTGTTTGCTCTACTCTTTCACTTCTCCTCCTAAATCTATTATTCCCATTAAATTTTCATAATATCTATTAACTCAATGAAAAGAATTCTGTGTGGTTTTGAGGATAGAAGGAAGGCATTTCTTTTTATTATTATCATAAGAAATACTCTGGCAAAAAATTTTTTTTCATTTTCCTCTGGACCTTTCATTGGCTCTCTTTCAGAGTTTTCATAATTATTCCACTGTTATCAATATCTCCCAGGCCAAATGAATTGCTTTGAATTTATCTCCAAACTTTAGTATTACTTTCAAATTATTGACTGTCTAATTAGAGAAGCTTTTTTTCATAAATAACATTTTTAAACTGCACCACAGAATAGCCAAACACCTGCGGTTCCCTCTTCCATCTTTTCTGGCAGATTCTCCTAAAACAGCTTTAGCTGAACCGTGAATACTGTTGCTGTGTTGCAAAGATGAAGCGAAATTCCATGTGTGAAGCCTAAATTGAAATCACAGAAGGCAAGACTCACACTGCTAATTGTTGCTTAGCAATAAAATGTGCAAAACGTGCTAATAGAACAGTGACATCAGGAACCAGAGGCATCTGTATGGGCTCCAGCAGTATATCAGGGAATTGGCCAACTTAACAGCGAGAAAAGGAATCCATTCCTAAGGAACCCGGGAGGGTTTCTGCCCTTTTTCCTTCTTACTGCTCTGTTGGACCTTTATCCATTAGATACTCCTGATGTGGTACTCCTAGACTGCGTGGAAATAGATACTCAGAGACTCCTGGTATCCTAAAAGAGTCCCTGGTGGATTCGCACATATCTACAAGAATAGATATTGTTTTCTTTTCCCTGTTAAACAAAAAGATTCTCAGTGAGGATAGATGTTCAAAGCCCAGTTGAGAAGTTTGCTAAGGGAGCAGAGTGCCAGCAGCATCTGTGCAGACAGGCTCATCCACGTCCTCCTCTGCAGGAGGCTGTGCCTCCAGGATGAGGCGGCGCTGGAAAAGTCAAAACAAAGAGCCGCCCTCGGTGCGCAGGAACAGACTGATCTGGGGTCTTAACCTCACGACTGACTCTGGCTTCTCATGGTGTTGTGTTCTGTTTTGGTTTTGCTCTACTTTCGTTTCTTTCTGAGAGGGTTTCTGAGATTCAAAATTCCACGTTGCCTTAAAAGGAATCTGAGTTTACCCTATTATCTCCGATCTCTGTGGTGACATTTAAATAAACAGTATGATGGTCAGGAAGGGGCAGAGATGTTTAGGGATTAAATAGAATGTCAATCCATATTAAACGAATGTTAAGAAAATATCATACAAAAAAAAAAAGCTTTCAGAGAGAGCTAAAAATGCCTGCATACCCACAAGGCAATTGTTAAACAACAAAATATTGATAAGACACAACTTGTCCTCCTAAGTGTCTCACTCAGGAAATCTTCATGAGTGTATAAAAGTATCCTGCTCTTTCCTGGGTGGTTTGGGCTGCACAAATATTGGCCTCTCATTTGTCAACAGACAAATGGCATAAATCAATTAGTGACATACAAGAGATTACAACATAAAAGCCAAAGATCTGAAAACTAACACTGAAAACATTTATTTTGTGGAGTTACCTTCTTTAATGATAATCTGCTGTTCTCTAGACTGGTGGATGGAAAAATCCAGTTACTTAGCACCTAAGAGATGGTTTAATAATTTTAAAAACTATTTTATTGGTATATAACTTATAAAGTGCACAAACTGTAATAGTATATAGCTCAATGAAATTTTCACTTATATAGTAATGTTGTTGTTCAGTTGCTAAGTTATATTCGATTCTTTATAACCCCATGGTTATAAAGAACTCCAGCACACCACGCTTCCCTGTCCATCATCTCCCAGATTTTTCTCAAATTCATGTCCATTGAATCAGTGATGTCACCCAACTATCTCATCCTCTGTCTTCCCCTTCTCCTCCTTCTTTCAGTCTTTCAGTCTTTCCCAGGATTAGGGTCTTTTCCAATGAATCAACTCTTCACATCAGGTGGCCAAAGTATTGGAGCTTCAGCTTCAGCGTCAGACTTTCCAATGAATATTCAGGGTTGATTTCCTTTAAGACTGACTGGTTAATCTCCTTGCTGTCCAAGGGACTCTCAAGAGTCTTCACCAGCACCACAGTTCAAAATCTACAGTATATCTATGTAAATATCACACGTATCAAGATACAGGCAGTTCCAATACCCAAGAATGCTACCTCAATCAATACTGCCCCAAAGGTAACCATCATTCTTATTTCTACCACAACAAATTAGCCTCTATTTCAACTTCATTTAAATGAGGTCATAGAGTATGCTACCCTTTGGTGTCTGGCTTCTTCCTCTCCACATTACATGCAAACATTCTCGTAACTGTCTTTTGGTAGACATAAGCACAGATTTATGTTAGGCATAAACCAAAGAGTGGAATTGCTAAGTGCATAAACCACAGAGTGGAATTGCTAAGTAGGTATCTGTTTAGCCTTGGCAGATCCTACCAGGTTTTCAGGTACAGTAAGTCTCCTATGTATGAAACTTCAAATTGTGAACTTGCAAAGACACAAACATGCTACTACCCAGATATCACTGAATCTTTTTTTCAATGGGGTAGGTAGAATTTTAATCCAGTAAGGAGCCAAAATCTATGCCATCAGTATCAGGCATGAGTGAAATTGCAGCCTGCCCTCCATCTCCTATTGCTAACTATCCTTCAGCTCTACCATCTCCCACCTCCTCTCCCTCATCCAGGCAGTAATTCTTCTCATGTGTTCACTAGATGCCAGTCCATTTACTGTACTACTGTACTTTTCAAAGTATTGTACTGTAAGATTAATTTTTTTACTTATTATATATTATTTGTGTGAAAATTATTATAAATCTATAACAGTACAGTATGTATAGTTGTTTGTGGGAACCTAGGGTAACTTTGTTGGACTTATGAACAAACTGGACTTACAAATGCACTCTTGGAACAGAACTCTTCGTATGTAAAGGACTTACTATTTTGTACCAACCTGCACTCACTACATACTTGCCAATATTGGGTATTGTTGATCTTTTAATTGTAGCTATATTGGTGAGGTATTGTGGCTTTAATTTGCAACTCTCTAATGATCAGTGTTTCCACTATTTCCCCATCTATTTGCCATGAAGTGGCATATTTTTCTGGGCTCCAAAATCACTGCAGATGGTGACTGCAGCCATGAAATTAAAAGACACTTACTCTTTGTAAGGAAAGTTATGACCAACCTAGACAGCATATTAAAAAGCAGAGACATTACTTTGCCAACGAAGGTCCATCTAGTCAAGGCTATGGTTTTTCCAATGGTCATGTATGAATATGGATTGGGTTGCCATTGCCTTCTCTGATGAATATGAGAGTTGGATTATAAAGAAAGCTGAGCACTAAAGAATTGATGCTTTTGAACTGTGGTATTGGAGAAGACTCTTTAGAGTCCCTTGGACTGCAAGGAGATCCAACCAGTCCATCCTAAAGGAGATCAGTCCTGAGTGTTCATTGGAAGGATTGATGCTGAAGCTGAAGCGCCAATATTTTGGCCACTTCATGTGAAGAGTTGACTTATTGGAAAAGACCCTGATGCTGGGAAAGACTGAGGGCAGGAGAAGGGGATGACAGAAGACAGGATGATTGGATGGCATCACCAACTCACTGGACGTGGGTTTGAGTGGACTCCGGGAGTTGGTGATGGACAGGTAGGCCTGGCATGCTGTGGTTCATGGGGTCACAAAGAGTCAGACACGACTGAGTGACTGAACTGAACTGAATGATCAGTGATGTTGAACACCTTTTTAAAATCTCATTGACTATTTGAATATCCTCTTTCTTATAAGAGCATCTTCAGTAGATCTAAATGGAAGAAGGACCTTACAGTTAAAAAAGAACCTGCTTTTAGGAGGTTTTAACCATGCTCCCCAAGTCATAAATCCTAGAATGTGTGCTTCTGGGTGCTCTTCTTATAAGTGAGCTGTGAGACAGGATATGGTGGAAATCAGCTGCCCTTTAAGCACTGGATTGCATAGCCCTCCACCTCACAGGACAGCCACCAGATATAGACCAGTCTGACTCTCTAGTGCTCTTATGGAATGAAATGGAGGGAAAACATGGGGTTTGAGAGAAGAAGTTCGTACTAAAGAGTCATTGGAAATAATGAAGTATTTCATCTCTCCAACACTCATATTACTACTTGCTTTCACTCCTTACTTTCATGGCTCCCAAGTTAATAAATATCACCATAATGTTTAGTATAATGAGATGAGATGACTACCTGTCCACTAACAATCCAGAGTGTAGGCTTACAGCCAGGCAGCCTGAGTTAGAATCCTCACTGTGAACAAGCTACTTCAGTTTCTCCATTTCTAAAAGAGAGGGTAAAAGTGAGATAATAAATAAGGTTTGCAGAAAGATAAAAAGAGATAATACATATTAAAATGTTTAGTATAGGGAATGAAACGTAGTAGACACATAATAAAATGTTCATGATTTTATCAGTGCACAGCGTAATGCTTTGCTAATAAAAGTAAAATGAATTTTGTTGAATAAAAAATCCAATATAATGAACACATTCCTGAATCATTTTCCATCTTATGCTTTCTGAGAAGGGCACACAACCACATAGAGGCTCTTCTTAGAGTGTCCACTTTACTGAAGATTTGGAAGAGTGGAACAAATCTAACCCATAAGTAATTTTGAAAAATTTAAATCAGAAACTTATGTCAAATGATACACAGAGGCTTCCTGTGTATTTCTGGATATACAGAAATTTCTGTATATCCATTTCTGTTTCCAAGTTACTCTTCCTACTCCCTGCTCCAGGTATCACTGTTTTCTACAAAGGTCAACTGCATGTCCCACTGGCCACCAATCAGCATGTTTTGAACTGAACTTTATCTCTCTTTTTCACTTTTCTTATTAATATGTAAGTTTTTAGTGCATCAAATAGATAAGCCAAAGACTTAAGAGAAAATGTTTGCAAAACTTGTTTGACAAACTAATATGTGAGATATGTAAATAATTCCAATGTGTGTGCTTAGTCACTCAGTCATGACCGACTCTTTGTGACCCCATGGACTCTCACCAGGCTCCTCTGTCTATGGCATTTCCCAGGCAAGAACACTAGAGTAGTTTACCATTTCCTTATCAACGGGATCTTCCTGACCCAAAGATTGGAACCCTCATCTCCTGTGTCTCTTACATTGCAGGCAGATTATTTACCCACTGAGCCACTGGAGAAGCCCACCATCAATCTCACTTCTGAGCATAAACCTAGAAAAGAGGGACTTTAATTTGAAAAGATACACACACACCAATGTTCATAGCAGCACTATTTACAATAGAAAGGACATGAAAGCCACCTAAATATCCACCAACAGATGAATAGATGATAGCATCACCAACTCAATGGACATGAATTTAAGCAAACTTCAGGAGACAATGAAGGACAGGGAAGCCTGGTGTACTGCAGCCCATGGGGTGGCAAGGAGTCAGACACAACTTAGCAACTGAACAACAACAATAAATACAATGGAATGTTAGTCATAAAAAAAGAAAAAGACATTACCATTTGCAGCAACATGGACAGACCTAGAGATTATCACACTAACTGAAGTAAATCAGAAAGACAAATATGTTATCACTTATATGTGGAATCTAAAAAAACTGATACAAATGAACTTATTCACAAAACAGAAATAGACTCACAACATTGAAAACAAATACCTACCAAAGGAGAAAGTGTGGGAGAGGAGGGAGAAATAGAAGTTTGGAGTTAACAGATATACACACTACTATATATAAAATATAGATAAGCAAGGATCTGCTATATAGAGCATAGAAATATATTCAATATGTTGTAATAATCTATAACAGAAAATAATCTGAAAAATAATTAATATATGTATAACTGAATCACTTTGAAACTAATACAACATTGTAAATCAATTATATTTCAATTTTTAAAAATTTGGGTATAATGGGAATGTAGCAATTAAATAATAGATTGTTTTTGTTGTTCAGTCACTAAGTCACGTCTGACTTTCTGAGATCCCATGAACTGCAGCACACCAGGCTTCCCTGTCCTTCACTGTCTCCCGGAGTTTGCCCAAACTCATGTCCATTGAGTCAGTGATGCCATCCAACCATCTCATCCTCTGTCACCTCTTTCTCCTCTTGCCCTTAAATAATAGATATTGAATAGCAAAAGACTGAACTCAGATTATAATTAGTTGATAATAATATATTTCAAGAATGTTTTTGTTTTACATTAAAAAATGAAGCAAGCCATAGAATAAAAACAAATTTGTATGTAGATATACCATTTACCCAGTAATAGATAGCCCATGAGGCCCACAGCATAATTATTAAAACAATTACTAATTTCCAAAAGAAAAAAAAAGACCCACTAAAAATAAGCAATAGATTTTGACAAGCACTTCAAAAGAGAAATATATAAATTATCAATAAGTGCATGAAAAAGTCTGCAGCAGTCATCAGAGATATGAAGATTAAAATTATAATGAAATACTCTATATACCCATCCAAATTGTGCATGTTTTTAAAATTGACAACATCTAATGTTGGCAAGGATGTGGGGTAAACAGAACTCTCATACACTATGAATGAGCAATTTTATTCCTAGTTTTCACCCAAGAGAATCAAAGCACATATTAACAGAAAACTTGAACAAGAATGTCCATTGAAGTTTTATCCATAACTTCCAGATACTGGAAATTGCCCAGATATCCATCAATAGGAAAACAAATAAACTGTGGTGTAATCATAAATGGAACACAATTGAGCAATAAAAAAGAACTAATTACTAATACATGCAACAGTATGGATGAATCTTAAAACATTATGCTACTTGAAAGAACAATTCATACTAAATGATTAAACCCTGCAATAAGCAAAAGGTGGGGGTTTCCTGAGAAAGGGCATGATATGGTGATAATGTTCTATATCTTGACATGGATTTGCATCACACAGAGGTTTGCATTTGTCAAAAATCAGTAAATAATCACTTTAGATTTTTACTTTCTTTGTAATATGTATATTCTATAGCAAAAGAAAGATAACTTGTAAATAAATACTTCAGACTATATGCTGATGTCTGCAGTTGACTTTGAATGTGTCAAAAGATGGATTAAAGGATGAGATGAGGACAAATAATCAAACAGATATGTTTTGAAACAAATAGAGTCAATGTTAGTGGTAGAATCTAGGCAGTAGTTCTATGAGTGTTCATTGTAAAATTAGTTGATTTCATAATAAAATATTTAAAAAATTTAAGATAATGAAAAACAATTATAAAAACCCACTGGTGAGGAAAAATTCACAGCAGTTGCTGAACTTTCCATGAAGGGAAAAAAATGTTTTAAATTGTAGACACACAGCCATACATACAATCTTCTAAATTATAATTGGAGCTTCATAGAGTACTTATAGTATTGTCTATCATATAAGTATTTCTCTGCAAAAACAGAATTAAAAATTTTAAAAGTCACAGCTATCCTGAAACAAGAATAGAATTGAAAGAATATTGGTATGATATCTTCAGTTTAGTTCAGTCACTCAGTCGTGTCCGACTCTTTGCGACATCATGAATCTTACCACTTCAGGCTTCCCTGTCCACTACCAACTCCCGGAGTTCACCCAAACTCATGTGCATCGAGTTGGTGATGCCATCCAGCCATCTCATCTTAATCCCAGTTAAAGTGATAGGTTATTTTATCACCAAAAATATTCTATAAGGAGAATAAAAAGAAAAATGCAGACCGCAGAGATTTTCTTCAGATTTCATTAATATCTATTGTTTTTCAGGCCAGATACTGTGACTTTGAAGTGTGTTTTTAATGATTTTTCCTTAAAATTTATCCTATTGCCTACATCAGCATTTCTCAGCATTTAGTAGTTCTTGAATTCCTGCATCAGAAGCACTGGGAAAAACATGCTGAAGATTAAGATCCTTTGTCCCAACCTATACAAGTAGTAATCAGATTCTCAGACAATTTTATTTCATTTCTTTAATTTTTATACGTGGTTGAGCCAGAATTGAGAGCTATGGCTCCATATATGCTGTTATATTAAATATGCTCTGCAAGCAGCAAGCACATAACAAAGACTCACTGGCAACCTGCCCACTAACGTGCCAATTTCCAAACAGCTCCTCGTGTGTGTCCCCAGTTTCTTCTCCCCACCTCACTAACACACTTATTAGTGGTTCTTGTGAGCTAGGCACAAGCTCCTTAAGTGCAGGCTAATTTTCCAGCTGATTTATAGAGTAAGGCTGATGGGTACATTAGAAGGTGATATGGAATCACTTACGGTGCTATAACTACAGCTCCCAGCCAAGGCTGGTATAATGGGGTATGCAGAGCATGCTGTCCATAGCTGTCCCCAAACAGGAAAGGATTCAGACTCTGATCCCTGCTCTTATTCATTTAGTAGTAAATGTTTTGTGCATTTTCAGTACAGAAGCCAAGTCTCCTCCTTTTTTTGTTTTTTTTTAATGTCCCCTAGAGAAAATCCCTCTAAAATTCTCAGTGGAGACATGCACATGGCAGACTTATCTTTCACCAGGGTAAAAACTGACTAAGATGTAAACTGAAAGGTAATCTTAAAGAAGAAAGGGAAAAAAGACATGATCCAGGAAGTACTGGTGGGTAGAAATGGGGCTAAAGTCAACCCTGCACTCATGCATGTAACAATGTCTTTGGTCTATCAGTAGAGAAGAGTGAATCTTTCTATTTCTTCCACTAAATAATTCATAAGCCTAATTCCAAAAGCTCCTGATGGAACAGGTCTCCTCACTCTGGAAGCATGCAATTATTGTCCCGATTTGTCAAACTGTGTTCCAAAACTCAGACCCCAAACTCTTGCTCCTCCAGACCATTAGTCACTATTAAATGAATTTTGGAAATGCTGCAGATTACATCCCATTTGAGTTGGTCATAATATTGCTCCTCAGATTAAATATTTAAAAGTTCTATTCTAAAGAAATCTATTTAACCTTCCTTAACGCATTTATGAAATTTGACTAGTAATGTCTTTTTACATTTAACACATAAATGGAAAGCCCTGCAAAATATTATTTTGCAGTTGCTCCCTTAGAGATGGCTTCGCCTCCTTGTATTCTCTTTTCTCTCTGCTCAAGGCACCTAGTATCTTCATACCACTGCTGGCTAGCCAAAATTCCAACTGAAATGTTAATCCCAAACCGAGGACCCAGGTCCGTAATCATCAGTCAGCCAGTGAAAAATGAAAGTGTGAGGTCCTCTGTTCACATGTTATTAAGAATTTCAGGATGGCAACAGCATGGTATAAAACCAAGTATGAAGTCCTTCTGAGTAAGACTGTTACTTGCCTTCCTTTTCTCATCTTTCGAGTCACCCATCAAAAAAGGAAACCAACCTAATTAAATTAATCTTGTGAGTTGAAGAAATTAATGATACTAGTAGAGGAAAGATGAGGGGATTTTCTTGACAAAGTATCCAAAAATCAAGCAACAACAACAACAAAAAAAAACCTGCTGAAATAATGAAGCTGATATTTAGAAAAAAGAGTATGTTTAAAGGAAGGCAGTAAATGATGAAATATTTTGAAATCATGTCACAGAAGAGAAAATGGGTTTGAGGCCAATGAAGCAAAAGCTTGGAGGTAAAGAAATTATAGCATGATACTTATCTCCCATGAAGGCCTCATTGAGACAGGACTTGAGCCAGTTCCTAATATCTTAATAAGATTTGATGAGAAAGCTGCATTGAAAAAAGCACCACAAGCAAAGGATTCCCACGAGCCAAATAGCAGGGCAACTTACTGGTAGAACACTCTTGCTACGTACAAGGAAATTAAGGCATCTAACATTTCCTTTATGCATTACTCAGAGGCACAACACATACAAACTGCTGAAAAGAAAAAATGCTGAAAATAGCTAGAGAAAAAAGACATGCTATACATAAAGGAACAAAGATAAGGTTATAGTCATCTTCTCATCGAAACCTATGCAAGCCAGAAGACAAGAGAATGACATCTTTAAAGTGCTAGAAGACAAAACTGTCAGCCAGTATCCTATTCCTAGCAAAAGAATCTTTCAGAAAAGAAGGAGAAATAAAGACTTTCTCAAAGCCTGGAAGAAACCATAGCCTGTGTTCCTACTCTGTAAATGTTAAAGGCAGTTCTTCAAACAAAAGGAACATGATATCAGTCTTAGTTTTCTCAGGCTAAGATAACAAAATATAAACCTGGTGGCTAAAACAACAATTTTCTACAGCTCTGGGGACAGAAGTCCGTGTTTAGAGCACCAGCATAGTCAGAGTCTAGAAAGGGCTCTCTTCCTGGCTTGGAAATGGCCACTTTCTAGCTGTGTGCCCAATATGGCAGAGAAATGGTGGGCAAGCTCTCAGGCATCTCTTCTTAGAAAGGAACCAGTCCCATCAGATCAGAGCCCTGCCATTAGGACCAAATCACCTCTCAAAGGTCCTGTTTTCAATAGACACCATTACACTGGGGTTAAGACTTCAACATATGAATCGAGTGGAGGTACAGGGATACATTCAGCTCATAATAAGATCAGACTGAAACTTGGATCTACACACACACACACACAGTGAATAATACTGGAAATAAAATATATCAAGCTCTGGTAGAATAGCAGTGTTACCTATCTTGCTCACTGCTAGATTTCTGACAGTTAGAGAAAATTTGAGGTGTACTCAATAAATATTTCTATTTATAAATGAGTTAAGAATGCTAGAATAAGTTAATGTACACCTGATTAACTGATGAGTTCTGAATGATGTTAGTACTATTACAAGTTCATTTATACTACCAGTTTTTATACAGGGTCTCATAAAAATTAATTTCAAACCATCAAAGAGTTTTTAGGTTAAAATCAGTATGATTCCAGCCTTCTATCATCACAAGCATATCTCAGAGTAATTGCTTTAGCAATCCTGCTATATAGGGGTAGAACTTCCTTTAAATATGAAGGTGAGCATTAAAATTTAAGAATAATCATGCCGATCACTAAAAATACTGAAAGAACTTAAAATCTAGAAGAATATAAAATGAAACATAAAAAATACTTTGATTTTATTTATAAGCAAACAGTAGCAAAACAAATCTGAAAATTAGTTTATTCTCAGGGAGACTGGTTAGCAAGGGGCACAAGAGAACTTTCTAGTATGATAGACATCTATGTAAAGTAATGCTCAAAATTCTCCAAGCCATGTTTCAGCAATACGTGAACCGTGAACTCCCTGATGTTCAAGCTGGTTTTAGAAAAGGCAGAGGAACCAGAGATCACACTCATCTCACATGCTAGAAAAGTAATGCTCAAAATTCTCCAAGCCAGGCTTCAGCAATACATGAACCATGAACTTCCAGATGTTCAAGCTGGTTTTAGAAAAGGCAGAGGATCCAGAGATCAAATTGCCAACATCCATTGGATCATGGAAAAAGCAAGAGAGTTCCAGAAAAACTTCTATTTCTGCTTTATTGACTATGACAAAGCCTTTGACTGTGTGGATCACAATAAACTGTGGAAAATTCTGAAAGAGATAGGAATACCAGACTAGCTAACCTGCCTCTTGAGAAACCTATATGCAGGTCAGGAAGCAACAGTCAGAACTGGACATGGAACAACAGACTGGTTCCAAATAAGACAAGGAGTACATCAAGGCTGTATATTGTCACCCTGCTTATTTAACTTCTATGCAGAGTACATCATGAGAAACGCTGGACTGGAAGAAACACAAGCTGGAATCAAGATTGCTGGGAGAAATATCAATAACCTCAGATATGCAGATGACACTACCCCTATGGCAGAAAGTGAAGAGGAGCTAAAAAGCCTCTTGATGAAAGTGAAAGAGGAGAACGAAAAAGTTGGCTTAAAGCTCAACATTCAGAAAACGAAGATCATGGCATCACTTTATGGGAAATAGATGAGGAATCAGTGGAAACAGTGTCAGACTTTACTTTGGGGGGCTCCAAAATCACTGCAGATGGTGATTGAAGCCATGAAATTAAAAGACACTTAATCCTTGGCAGGAAAGTTATGACCAACCTAGATAGCATATTAAAAAGCAGAGACATTACTTTGCCAACAAAGGTCCATCTAGTCAAGGCTCTGGTTTTTTCCAGTGGTCATGTATGGATGTGAGAGTCGGACTGTGAAGAAAGCTGAGCACTGAAGAAATGATACTTTTGAACTGTGGTGTTGGAGAAGACTCTTGAGAGTCCCTTGGACTGCAAGGGGATCCTACCAGTCCATCCTAAAGGAGATTATTCCTGGATGTTCTTTGGAAGGACAGATGCTAAAGCTGAAACTCCAATACTTTGGCCATGTAAAGAGTTGACTTACTGGAAAAGACCCTGATGCTGGGAGGGATTGAGGTCAGGAGAAGAAGGGGACGACAGAGGATGAGATGGCTGGATGGCCTCGCCTACTTGATGGACATGAGTTTGGGTGAACTCCAGGAGTTGGTGATGGACAGGGAGGCCTGGTGTGCTGCAGTTCATGGGGTTGCAAAGAGTCGGATACGACTGAGAGACTGAACTCAACTGAAACTTATTTAAAGAGGAAGAAACTGAGGTTAGGTACATTGCTTAAGGGCACAAATTGAGTAGATAGTGAGGATGAGATTCAACCAAACTTTTTCTCGTAAGTTTCAACTATCTGAGAGCTGACAGAGGCTTCCAAATCACCTACATTTTTAAGCAAGAGTGCAAGTAACTGTCATAGCACACAGGCATTCAGGGTATCCCCTGTGTGCTTTTTCAGTCCCCTTCTTGTCACCCCTGTTGGATGACTGGTGTTTCTGGGTGCCAGATGCATACCGTGCCTTCGGCCTGGAATACAGGAGGGGCTTCACACATGCTTATCTTATGATACATTTCATGTTGCCAGTGCACTGTGCTCTCTGCCCTTCATTCCTTGTGCCCCAAGCTACACCTATCTGCTTTACAAACTCTTCAAGTTTATATATAGTCTCTTCTTTCTGATTTGTCCCTAATTCAAACAGAGTGGATCTCTTGAGTGTACGTACCATACGTCTACCATTACATTCATCCTCTATAGAACTCTTCATGTCCATCTTGTTGCCTGACTGCAATCTATTTAAGTACCTGGACCTTTTCATGTACTTATTCCCAGCACCAAGCACAATGCCTGGATTCGAGTAGGGTCTCAGTAAATGTTTGTTTCATGAAAGAAGAATAGGAGGGAATGTTTGAGGGAATAGACTGGCTATTACTGTCTGACTCCAGAAACAGATTCCCAGAGAAGACAAGTCATATTTATCTGAGCCCCTTTGCAGGCCCAGTTAAAGCACTACTGTCAGATGTAACTGCATTTCAGCTCCATGGGTCTGAAACATCTTTGCTGGCATCTCATCAGGCTACACCTTCTCCTCCTTTGGGTATAGGAAGAGACCACTGTATAAAGCAAAACACTTTTGCACTGACATTAAAATCAGAAGCACTGTTTTTATGGATAAAAGCTTGTTTAGTCATAGTTAAGGCACTTCCACATGACCTTTTTATAAGATCCTTTTCCTGGATGCATGGGAATGTTTGAAGAGCTCTATGGAAGATTCTGAGTATGTCCAGTAAGATGGTCTTGAGCTCAAGGGGGACCCATAGTCCAATTAATCATTCCCCACATGGTTCTCAGATGAGGAAGTGAAAGGAAGATATGAGTGCTCTAGACTTAACCTTGCAAGGTATCACGATGTTCACTGGCAGTCAAGGGAAGATGGCCACAGCCACAGGAGGAGATGAAGCCTGATGAAATACCAGCAAAGATGTTCCAGACTCATGGAGCTGAAATTCAGTTGCACCTGACACTAGCGCTTTAACGCTTCAACTTTTGGCATGCTGTTTGCTGTGCCTATGATTGCTTTCTTAGGATTTATGTGAAGCATTTGTTTGTTTGTTTTATAAAAAGTTAGCTTGTTTCAACTGTCATTAAGTGAAAGCAAGGGAAAGGTTTGGGGCCATGCCTGGGCCCCTGTTTGCATGAGGCTGCAGGATATCCCTGGGGGTGGGGAAGGTAAGCCTAAGTTTCCAAGGGACCTTGGACACAGAAGGGAAAGGCATCAGAAAGAAAAACAGCAAACGGTCTAGAAAGGGATCAGGGCATAGTCACTACTTTTACCACAAGAAGTTCTAGAAGAAATAACCTATATAAAATGCCCAGCACATAACAGTGTGCAAACCATTGGTAGCTGGAAAGATCTGTATAAGCTTTGACATACTGTTATAAACAGGGAGGCCTGGTGTGCTGCGATTCATGGGGTTGCAAAGAGTCAGACATGACTGAGCAACTGAACTGAAACGAACTGATAAACGAGTGAAAAGAAGATGAAGAAAGTTAGTCCTGAGAAACAATTTAAATGTAATTAAAATATAAACTATTTCTTGCAATGTGTCAATGCAAAAGTATGTTTTGATTTATTCAGCAGTCTACACCTTTTTCCATCTAGGTAAAATGTTACATCAGGCGTCCCTGTGGTTCAGCAGTAAAGAATTCAGCTGCCAATGCAAAAGACATTGGTTTGACCCCAGGGTCAGGAAGGTCCCCTCCTTCCTGAGGGGAGAGGGAAATGGCAACTCATTCCAGTACTCTTGCATGGGAAATCCCATGGACAGATGAGCCTGGTGGGCTATAGTCCATAGGGTCACAAAAGAGTTGGATATGACTTAGAGACTAAACAACAACAAAAATGTTGCATATCCATATCTACAAAGGATGAATTAAGTCTAAAGCCAAAGAATTGATGCTTTTGAACTGTGGTGCTGGAGAAGATTCTTGAGAGTCCCTTGGACTGCAAGGAGATCCAACCAGTCCATTCTGAAGGACATCAGTCCTGGGTGTTCATTGGAAGGACTGATGCTAAAGCTGAAACTCCAATACCTGATGTGAAGAGCTGACTCATTGGAAAAGACCCTGATGCTGGGAAAGATTGAGGGCAGGAGGAGAAGGACATGATGACGGAGGATGAGATGGTTGAATGGCATCACCAACTCAATGGACACGGGTTTGGGTGGACTCCGGCAGTTGGTGATGGACAGGGAGGCCTGGCGTGCTGTGGTTCACAAGGTTGAAAAGAGTCAGACACGACTGCGCGACTGAACTGAACTGAAAGCCAGATTGAAGCAACTAAACCTACAGAACTAAAATCTACGGAAATAGTCCAAGGAGGTTTTCGTCGCAGCAGTAGAGAAGGCAGGCTTGCCTCATTAGGAGTCACTGTGTGTGTGTGCTCTTCACTCCTCGGCAAAACCTGATTTGAGTGATACTGCCTTGGAAACTCTCCATGGGTTTTCAGTCACTGAAGGCGACCAGTTCATCTCACAACTGAGGTTCACCGACTAGGTTCTGGGACTTGGCAGCTCAGGAGAGGACTGTTTGGAGGCACCAGGGCACTTTGGGATACTCTACATACTTTAGGACTAAGTGCCCTGAGGAACTTTTTTAAACATTCAAATAAACCAGTCTTAAAAACCTATTTGTAGGGAAGGAATGGGAATGCAGATGTAAAGGACAAACTTGTGGACACATTGGGGGAAGGACAGGACGGGACAAATTGAGACAGTAGCACTGACATATACACGCTATCATGTGTAAAACAGTTAGTAGGAAGCTGCTCTATAACATAGGGAGCCCCGCCTGGTGCTCTGTGATTACCTAGAGGGGTGGGATGAGAGGGTTGGGGAGGGAAGCTCAACAGGGAAGGGATGTGTGTGTGTGTGTGTGTGTGTGTGTATAAATTATGATTGGTTTGCATTGTTGTACTATAGAAACCAACACAATATTATAAAACAATTTTCCTCCAGTCAAAAAATAAATTCAGAAGAAAAAACATCTAGGGAGGTATGAGTGTTTTTTTAGCCCCATTCCACTTTGCATGAAAATTAGTCTCTTCACTTTTAAATGTAGAAAATATGCACTTTTCACCCCAACCTGACTTTAGGCAGAACAAATGAAGGAGAAGAAAGAAATGAGTGATTTAAAACATACATATTTCCATTTCAGAGACCACCTTTCGAAAACTAAACCCAGTGATTCACACCTGTATTGTCTAGTAGGTGGTTATACACATTAATTAACAAACAAATTATATCTAAAGAAACTTGTACTTACAAGAAATACTGCTATAGATATTCCAACCAGAAAGCCTGCTATCACATCAGACCAATGATTTCGATATTCTGCAACTCTGTTGAGTCCAGTAAGAAAGGCCAAACACATTAAGCCTAGGCATAAAACGGGCTTAGCGAGTCTTGTTCCTTTGGCTTTGATTGTGTTGGTAATGTACATCTGAAATAGCAAACAAAAAATGTGAATGTATTTCCTTATATATGTGCACCTTATATATGTATCAGTATATACATATTTATAGGAACAGATATATTTATATAATTCAAATAATTAACTACAGTTTATAAATTTTTTTGAAGAATTTTCTTAAAAGTAAAGTTTAAAAGTAGTGATTAGTTAATTGTACTTACCTTATATTGAGAAATGGTCAATTCTTATGTAACATTAATCATTTAAGATACTGAGTTGCAGACATTCCAAGTCACTTTTCATAAACTTTTAATTACTTACTCTCATTTTATCTGAATTTACATTTTATATGAATACTACTGGAAAGGGAAAACTAATGAATGTTTTTAATGTTTACATTTGTGTATACCATATTGAGAGGATGTACACTTTATAAAAGGGGCTTCTCAGATGGCTCAGTGGTAAAGAATCCGCTTGCCAATGCAGGAGAAGCAGGAGGTGTGGGTTTGATCCCTGGGTCAGGAAGAACCCCTGGAGGACGAAATGGCAACCTACTCCAGTATTCTTGCCTGGGAAATTGCATGGACAGAGGAGCCTAGTGGACTGCAATCCACAGTATTACAAAGAGTTGGACAGGACTGAGCTACTAAGAGTGCATGCATACTTTTATAAAAATCAAACTTGCGAGTATATCTATAAAAAACAAAATCAAGTGGATTTCACTAAATAGATCTTACTTGGAAAAAAGAATTTAAAGTTCATTACAGTACCAACTTTTACTTTTATGCTGTTATCTGAAATTGTGAAAATACTTTAAGAAATTTTATCAACCAGTATAAGAACAACAACAACAAAAAACCTTAATTATATGGGAGAAATGTATCAGTTAAACCAAAATAATCATAAACACCTACATTTTTGGCATCTTCATATAAGCTAATGAAGAATGTGTAAGTGTCGGCTGGTTGCACAGAATGAAATCTTTTCAAATTGCAAGACACCATGGTCAAGAAACCCAGTTCTTCCCCAATCTGATTTATTTTATAGCTCAACTGCTCATAATTTCCTATATGCATTTCTATAGAAGTGAATCTGTCGGCTGTGAAGGAAATGTGTCAGTTATTTCAAGTCACTGTGTGTGTGTTTAGTTGCTCAGTTGTGTCCAACTCTTTGTGACCCCCAAGGACTGTAGCTTGCCAGGCTCCTCTGTTCATGGGATACTCCAGCAAGAACACTGGAGGAGGTGGCCATTCCCTCTCCTGAGGAATCTTCCTGATCCAGGGATTGAACCCCAGTCTCCTATATTGAAGGAAGATTCTTTGCTGTCTGAGCCACCAGGGAAGCCCCTATTTCAAGTCATAGTAATCATTAAAGAGATGGCTTTCACGGTACAATAAGTTTTTATGACATTAATGTCAGAATCTGATACTGATAATAGAGTCAAAAAATATTTACAAATGCATATAACTACTTGCCTATTGTCCTAATTTAAAAAAATACATTTGACTAAGAGATTAAACCAAAATCAGCACTTAAGCTTTTAGTCCATGGCAGCCATTTTTGGGTGCTATGAAAACCAGTAATTTTCTTTTCTTTTCTTTTTTTTTCTGGGCAAAGTTTGCAGCCCTGTTAGCTGCCAGTACACACTATGAATATTTAAACAGTTCATATGATACAAGGTTTCTATCTAGCTAAGTTCTAGCCTTTTGCAAACTATCTTAGGTCTCAATACTCTAGGAAATAAATTTTAAAAGCTGGAATATCTTCATTTCGGCATATGACCTTCAGAGCTATGTCTGTGTATTCTAAGCCTGTGCTTAGAAGAGCTGAATAATCTCAGTTAAGAAGAATAAGTAGACATGAGAGAGAAATAGGAGGAGATGAGAAGAGAAAAAGATGCTTTCGCCATTCCAAGAGAATATATTAAACAGTTCTGCCCGCATGAGTAACAAGACAAGAATATCACACCACTTCAGGTTTCCAGTGATGCATCTAGTAGAGTAATTTCTTATTTGACTCACACATATAAATAGGAAGTGAAATTTAAGCTGCTAGTGTGATTTTCTGACTGATTTCTGACTTCTTACCTTTGCATTTCTTCACATCTGTCAGAACACTAGAAGATAACTATCCTCATTAAGACAAAATGAATATGAAATGATAACTGAATAGTATAAATATGCTAATAATCATTAGAACTATGATTTTCATGAGTGATGTCTGTTCAAGACAATGCTTAAAGCATTTTACTTATTAAGTCCCCAAAATAACCATAAGTATCATCATCACCTTCATTTGACAGATAAAATTGACTCACAATAAAGCTTATTATAAAGAATACATAATTTGAGTATTGAGGGTGGCACTTTTGAGAAAGAGAGATGTCAAAGGGAAGTAAGGACAGAGCATTTTGGTGCCTCCAACCTTCCTTTCTCTTGATTAATTTCTGGCCTGGAAAAAATGGCCAGTGGACATAAACTAAGTATCAGTGAATGCAAGAGAAATACAATTAAAAGCAGGGTTAAGAAGGCCATCACAGCACATAGGGGTGAGGCTGCATCTGTACTCTACTATTAGGGAGAAACAGGAAATAGTGTAAGTGTGGTTTGTGTAGAAAATCTCCTATAGAATCTGAGTGACTTTGGAAAGTATCTGTCTTCTCCTTCATCTCCAGAGGCCATCTCAGATAGAGCTCAGGCCTTACTTGTCCAAGTTGTGTTGGCTTATTAGTAATCCTTGAGCTTGGGCTATGATCCTCTTAAGATTCTCTTCAATTTCAATTCATTCCTAAATTGTATGACTCAAGTATTGTTTATAAGCGGCCCCAGGATACAGCCTGGGGTCACTATGCAAACTCATGAAGAAGCTTCTATAATAGGAATAGCCTGGGATTTTGCTCTTCTTCCAACAGACCCCACTTAATGTCCGGAACCAGAAGAGAAGAAAACTGAATGCAAAGGGTTATGAAGAAGGGTGACATTCATTCAAATACTTTCAACTTAAAGTGGATCATAACCCTTTATAATGCACATCAGCTGGCATGGATGTCACAAAAGAAAATTTTGAGTTTTCACTTACACATACTAGAAAACTTGCTGGTTCCCTAGTACTTATGAATATGACTGCATTTTACCCAGTCTAATTGTGTTATCCTTACAGAAGGTCTATTATCCCTAATTTGCAGAAAAGGAAATTATGGCATAAGAATCTATTAAACAAGTTGGATGCAGGACAGAAATTGATTATTTATGCTCTCTTGGTTTTTAATTCACTTATGAAACCATCTAGGTTAACCAGATTCAAAATGTAACTAAAATAAAACACAAACAGAAGGGAGTATGATTTGAGCAGGATGGTATCTGTTCAGTCCTCAGTGGATGTTCTCTACCATATGAGCCAAGCCATTTAGCCATAATTGGGCAGTTCTTATTCATCCATCCCACAAATATCTGTTAGCACAAATGCAGAAAGTCAAAACTGGTCATTTGCTATCTGCTAACAGCTGGGGTATATTCTTCAACACCTTTCCCCTTGTTTATACATTGTATACAATAATTGACACATATATAAAGGGGTTTTGCTTACTTGAGTGCTTTTACTAAAATATAATTACAAAGCTCAGGCTTCCCTGGTGGCTCAGACAGTAAAGAATCTACCTGCAATGCAGGAAACCCAGGTTTGATCCCTAGATTGGGAAGATCTCCTGGAAAAGGGAATGGCTACCCATTCCAGTAACCTTGTCTGGATAATTTTATGGACCAAAGAGCTTGATGGGCTATAGTCCATGGGGTCACAAAGAATTGGACATGACTGAGCGACTTAACACTTTCACTTCACGATCACAATGCCCATGTCATGTAGTATTGTGAATGGACACAATTGTAAGAATAATCATAAATCTCTTGGGTAAACTGAGAAAGCACTGTATAATTTTTAAAACAATACTATTATAAAACAAAAATAAAAACACAAATGTTTGTGTTAAGCACTTACTGTAAACCTGAAACTGTTACTCAAAGAGAAGCCATCTAGGTTATATCCAGAAGGATGAGCATGAGTTCTCAGTGAAGAGGAAGTGGGGGAAAAATTGTCCTAGACCCAGGGAGAGCATCCATGGCCCCCTATATGTCTCCCAACACCTGCATCATCCCCACCGCACTCACCACAATGTAGGGTTTATACTAATTTGCTCCCTTCATATACTAATGTCATACAAGCCAGATCTGTGTTCTGTACTGTAAACCTTGTGCTTAGTTAGTACTTTGCCTGAAACACTGTAAGCACTTGAAATAACTATTAGACTAAATAAAAGAGGGAATAAATGAAAAATGCAAAGGTACAGGAGAATGAGTATGGAGTATTTCCCTCACAGCATTTGCCACTATCTAAAAATCATGTTCTCTGTTTTGTGTATGTATGTTTATCTGTTGCCTCTTTGAGAATATTCCCTTAGAGTAAAACCTCTGTCCATTCACAGTTCTACCTGAAATTCATTGCTGTTGTCATGGTTGAGTCACTAAGTCAAGTCCAACTCTTTTGTGATCCCCTGAACTACAGCCCACGAGACTCATCTGTTTATGAGATTTCCCAAGCAAGAATATTAGAGTGGGTTGCCATTTCCTTCTCCATGGGATCTTTCCAACTCAGGGATCAAATTCCGTGTCTCCTGAATTGGCAGGTAGATTCTTTCACCACTGAGTCACCAGGGAAGCCCACTTGAAATGCACAGAACTCCTTTTACATAAAAGGTACTCAAAAATGTTGAATTAGTGAATGTGTAAATGGTATGCTTGGGGCAAAGTGAATTTTTGAACTTCTGTCAGAAAATACACATCACTATCAGAAAATGTCTTGCATATGCATTTGTTTACTTGCTATTGTCCTTCTCCTCCTGTCTATCTCATATTGCCTAAATCAAAACTTGACACAGGGCAGGCACCTGTGATAGAAAGAATATTAGCTCTCTAACAATGCTGGAGCTCTAATCCTAGAAACTTGCGAATATGTCACCTAATCACATGAGTGTTTAAAAGTGGATAACCTTCCCTAGCTTTAGTCAGAAAGAGATCCGAAGATGCTATGCTACTGTTTTTGATGATGGAGAAAGGGAGCCATTAACCAAGGAATTCAGATATCCTCTGACATCTGGAAAGGTAAGAAATGAATCCTCTTTAGAGCCTCTTGAAGGGATACAGCCAGGCTGAAACCTTCAGTTTAGCCAGTGAGACCACACTGGACTTCAGATCTATAGAACTCTAGGATTATAACCTTGGGTTGTTTCTAAGTCCCTATGTTTGTGGTATTTTGTCATGGTTTAAAAAGAAAACTACTATAACCAATCAATATCTGCTTCATGCGTGAATGAATAAATGGACTGGAATTTGTAAAAATGACCTATAAGAGAGAACTGTGGTACCGTGATTGGATCGCTTGCTATGGAATCAGAGTTTTGGGTTGAGTCTCAGCTCTGCCACTTACTTAAACAAGTTATTCAACCTACTGAATCTTTGAACTCCTTATGCATAAAATGCAAATGGTAGAAATATTAACAGGCAGTGTGGAAAGAGTTAAATGATGTAACACAGGTAAAGGACTTAGCACAGCGGTAGTGCACAGTAAGCTCTTAGTATAAACCGTACATTGTGGTGAGTGCTGTGGGGATGAGGCAGGTGTTGGGAGACATACAGGGGGCCATGGATGCTCTCCTGGGGTTCAGTCACGGTCAGGCTGGAGAGCACAGCAGGACCCAGACCGACTACATTACGTGTTGCTGTGGAAGTGCCCGGTGAGTGGGGATCATCAGGGCTGTGGCAGCATCGTGGCTGAGCGTGGAAAACCCACATTCTTCTCTTGGTTTCATACTGTTTCACTTTTTCCTTATGCTATTTTGCCATTTTCCCGCCCTTTCATGTTTCTTCCTTAAAAGATCCGCTAATTATTTGCAGGTGATTATCATGAACTCTCTTAGCCTTTGCCTTTTCTCTACTACAAACTAAAGGCCTTGATTTCATCCATCTATTTCTATATACAGTTCTTTATATATAAGGGCTTCCCTGGTGGCTCAGATGGTAAAGAATCAACTTGCAATGTGGGAGACCTGGGTTTGATCCCTGAGTTGGGAAGATCCCCTGGAGGAGGAAATGGCAACCCCACTCCAGTATTCTTTTTTTTTTTTTTCCCCAGTATTCTTGCCTGGAGAATCGCCATGGACAAAAGAGCCTGGTGGACTACAGTCCATGAGGCACACAGAGTCAGACACGACTGAAAAACTAAGCACACACAAAGTGCATGATACACGGTGCAGTAAAAGTGCATATATATATATATATATATATATATATATATATGGTTTCAAATGACACTGAATAAGGTTTCCTGTGCTTTACAGTAGGTCCTTGTTTATTTTAAATATAGAAGTGTGTATATGTTAATCCCAACGTCCTGATTCACCTTCACCATCACCCTTCCGCCAACCACTTTGGCAACCATAGATTGATCTTCATCTGTGAGTCCATTCCTGTTTCATAAGCTCATTTATATCATTGTTTAGATGTAAGTGACATCATATAACACTTGTCTTTCTCTTCCAGACATACTTTACTTAATATGATGATCTATAGTGCTGCAAATGACATTTTGTTTTTAATGAGCGAGTAATATTCCATTGTGTATATACACCACATCTTCTTTATCCATTCATCTGTCAGTGGACACTGAGGTGGTTTCCATGTCTTAGCTATTGAAAATAGTACTGCTATGAAAACTGGGGTGCACACACCTTTTCACATTACTTTTCTCTGGATATATGCACAGGAGTGGGATTGCTGGATCATATGGTAACTCTAGATTTTTAAGGAACGCTCACATTATTCTTCATAGCAGTTGCACCGATTTACATTCTTACCAATAGTGTAGGAGGGGTCCCTTTCCTCTCCAGCATTTAATATTTGTAGACTTTTTAATCATCACTATTCTGACTGGTGTGAGGTGATACCACATTGTGGCATGGATTTGCATTCCTCTAGTAACTAGCAATGTCAAGCATCTTTTCATGTGCCTGTTGGGTATGTCTTCTTTGCAGAAATGTCTTCTGGCCATTTTTTGATTAGATTGTTCTTTGATATTAAGCTATATGAGTTCTTTGTATATTTTAGAAATCGATTCCCTGTTGGTAGTATCATTTGCAAATATTTTCTCCCATGCCTTAGGTTGTCTTTTCATTTTGTTTATGGTTTCCTTTGCTGTGCAAAAGCTTTTAAGTTTAATTGGGTCCATTTGTTTATTTTTGTTTTTATTCCATTACTCTAGGAGACGAATCCAAAAAATATTGCTGCAATTTATGCCAAAGAGTGTTCTGCCTATGTTATCCTTTAGGAGTTTTATAGTGTCCGGTCTTACATTTAGGTCTTTAATCCATTTTGAGTTTATTTTTGTGTATACTATTAGAGAATGGTCTAGCTTCATTCTTTCACTTGTAGCCATCCAGTTTTCCCAGCACCACTTACTGAAGAGACTGTCTTTTCTTCATTATACAGTCTTACCTCCTTTGTCACAGATTAATTCACCATAAATGAGTAGTTTATTTGGATTGCACCCTACAGTCTTACTCATGAAACTACAACCACAATCAGGTTAGAACTGGATTCTTTAAACTGATATCCAAGTTTTGACTACTTTGATTAATACATCCTGAAAAGCAACAGATTTTTTTTTAAATTTTGCTTTTGTTTTTTAAATAACTACATAGCATTTCTGGTCATATTGTTTGTAGTCTTCACATGGACCAATGCCCTACCAAGTTCCTCTTATCCTGGATTCCTGGAGTTGTTTCCAAAAAAATCAAATTTTGCAATTGTTCTCAAAACATCAGTCCACCTTGTCAAAACCATTCTGAACTGTGAGGCCGACATCTATCAAACTAGTTCTCCTTCTCTCAGTTTCTTGTTAGTACCATACAGATCATCAATAACAAGACAGTGTCAAGGGTGGAACTCCATGATGCTCCACTGGAGACTTATTCGCAAGTTGGTACAGAGACACTGAGCAAAATATGGATTGTTCACTTATTAAGCCAGGTGTGCAGTGACCTAAAAGTCTTATTATTGTATCCAAACTTATCCACGATCATAAATTTGCCAAACTGCAATGTAAATGTATCTGATGGGGTAATAGAATGGTGTATTAGAATAGAGCTGTGTAATTCTATTGTAACAGAATTGTGATGAAAGGGAATGTCCATGGACTTTGTACCAGACACATTTGTGTTCACCTAATTCACACTTTTCAGAGCTGTGATGGGAAAGTGCAATAAATGGTGGTGCATTGAAGTCATACTTTAATATACTACAGCATAGGTTGTATGGAGCATGTATTTACTTCCCCCCACCCCACAAACTGACCTAAACTTTATCATGGACATCCATCCCACACTGGAGAGGAATGGAATGAAGGAAGGGAAAAACCTGAATAAATGCTCAGTTGTTCTGAGTTTCTCACTGTTCTCTTTCTGGCAAAATACCCTGGCCCAGCTGGAGGCCTTCAAGACTGCATGGCCGAGGGGAGGAGGCGATCTCAGGGTGGCCACAGGGCCTGCTGAATGGCCTCCCATGACTTCCCTTTAGCTCAGATGGTAAAGAATCTGCCTGCAATGCAGGAGACCCAGGTTTGATCCCTGGAATGGGAAGATCCTCTGGAAAAGGGAATGATGGCAATCCACTCCAATATTCTTCCCTGCAGAATCCCATGAACAGAGGAGCCTCGCAGGCTACAGTGCATGGGGCTCAAAGAGTTGGGCACGACTGAGTGACTAATATTACTACTGCACCGTGCTTCTCCCATGGGTCTCCTGAGCCCTCTCAACAACCACTGTGAGTGTCCCTGTGGCCCCGCCGACTTGGCACATTTAGGCTTGCCTCCGGTCCTCAGCACATCCCCTTCTGGCCTTGGGGCTTTCTGCCCTCTCTAGCTTGGCTGCAGCTTCCTGCGGCTCCCATAGAACCGTCTGCCCTGCTGCTTGACCCACCTGCCACAGGGCTGCCCTGAGGTTAAGCTCTCCCAGTTTCATGGCAGAAAACAGACATAAGCCCAGCTACTTTCTGTTTTCTCTTCCCCCTTTATGGAGTATCTGTAATCTGGTGGTCAATTGCCTTCTCAGGGTTTCTAAACTAAGGGCGCTCACCCAAACGCTGATACCTGCCATGCCAACCTTTTCTTTCCTCCAACCCTCCCACTTCTTGGCAAAGAGATGGCACCATCTGTGCCCAGGTGTGGTTTCACCATCCTTTTTATATTATATCCTGTGTACTCTCTATTGTTGCCTTGTAATAATATATGCAAACCTTCAAATTTTGCTTTTGGTATGTAAAGGTAGCTTTGGAATTTAGAAATTCCTGTTCTCTTAGGACAAATGAGACTTGATTATTGAAGCCAAACACCACCTTCCTTTTCTGATTGGTACTGGTCCATCTCTTTTTTCACTTTTATTGAGGAACAGGGCTTCATGGTGGCAGAGTGGTAAAGAATTCACCTGCTAATGCAGGAGACGTAAGACACAGGGGATCGATCTCTGGGTCGGGAAGATCCCCTGGAGTAGGAAATGGCAACTTACTCCCAGTATTCTTGCTTGGAGAATCCAATTGACAGAGACACCTTGAGGGCTACAGTCCATGGGGTTGCAAAGAGTAGGACCCAACTGAAAGATTGAGCATACACACACACTGAGGTATAATTGACAAATTTAAAAAATGGATATACTTAAGGTATACAACATGATGCTTTTTTACATGTGTTTTAAAGGAAGAACTGATTGAAACTGCCCATCCTGGCCACGCACCATATTAACTATCTACATGAGTTATTTTATGACAGGAGGCCCTGGTAAGGAATACAGAACAACGATCCACCCCCAAACAGAATCCAAGAATTAGGGAGGGTCAAAGGAGACATAACGTGTCCTACCAACTTCCCAGAATCCTCCTTGCTGGAATCCACCTTGGCTGAGGAATGCGTACACCACCAAGAAGGAAGGACCCTGAGCCAGAATGACCGGCCAGAGACAACCTGAAAACTCACCCCATTATGATAAAACTCAAGACTGAACCAAGTGGCAGAGCAGTCCTGAAGGGTTTATGCGGCCACAATAGGGAAAGCAGAGATATGCATGCAAGCGGGTCTCTCTGCTCAAGGCTGAACATGCTGGCAAGCGAGGCGTTCTGCCAAGGAGTCTGGACACAGCCTTGAGTTTAATGGTTTCTTGCTAACGAGGGAGCATTCCTTTCTTCTGATAAAAGGAGAGAAGAGGGCTCTGAACAGACCTTGCAGTAAACAGAGGTTTCACTCTCCTTGCTGTATGATAACATGTATGCACCTGTGCTGTACTGAAAAGGCTTATTCATGCAGTCTGGAATTCTGCCTAGGGGGCTATATAATAATAAACCGCAACTAATTGCGCAGTCTTTTCCTCCGGCCGGAGTGTGTGTCTGTGTGTCTCCTATACGTCTCGTATGTCCTGTGTGTTTTATGTCATTTCACTTGTAATCTCCAGTAATCAACAAGTCCTCCTGAGTCCCCTTACCCTGCTGTTCCCTGCTGGGGTGCCCCTTCCCAAAAAAGTCTCTTTTTTGTTAGTATGTGTGTCTCTTCAGACAATCCATTTCTGAGTGTTAGACAAAAGCCCACTCTCAGGCCCTGGAAGAGGTCCCCCTTTCTGCAATGTGCAAGAAGTAATCACTACAGTTAAGCTAATTAACATATCCATTACCTCACACACTGACCATTTTGTGTGTATGTGTGTGGTGAGAACATCTAGGATCTACCTATTCTAAGCAAGCTTCAAGTCTATAATACAGTATTGTAAACTATAGTTACATTGCTATATATTAGACCTGTGTGGTATGTATAGATATAATACTATTCAGCATTAAAAAAGTAGGAAGTCCTATCATTTGAGATAACACAAATCAACCTGAAGGACATTATGCTAAGTGAAATATGCCAGTCAAGGAAAGACAAATATTGCAAGATCTTACCCATATGTGCAATCTAAAATAGTCAAACTCATACACGCAGAGAGTGGAGTTGGGTCTTCCAGGAGCTAGAGGACAGGAAACTGGAAGATAGATGCTGACCTTTTTCTTATGGCATGTTCTTCTCAGAGACACTGAATAACAGATGAGAAATCCTACAGCCACGTTGTACAATATAGAAGCCACTAATTAGAACTACTGAGCACTGGAAATATGGATAGTGGGAACAAAGGACTGCATTTTTTAGTTAATTTAAATTTTACAACTGGCACTTGCTGTGATTATTAGAAAACTTCTAAATGTATTTGGAATAAATTGGTTATGTGCTTGTACTATTACATTGTAAATTTTATGAAACTTAAATAGAGAGCAAATACTTGAGATGAAAATGTAGTATCAGAACTGAGATGTACTATAAGACTCAAACAGACCCTGAATTTTGAAAATTTTGCAGAAAAAGGAATGCAAAATATCTCAATAATACTTTTTATATTGATACATGTTGAAATGTTAAAATCTGGACATACTTGGTTAAACAAAAATATTTCAAAAATTAATTTAACTTTTTGCTTTTTAAAAATATGACTATTAGAAAATTAACAATCATTTATGTGATTCATTTATATTTCTACTAGATAATGCAGACCTAGGCAAGAGCATCATGATCCAAAGGAAATGAAAACTATATCAGTTAATATTCAAAAATATTGTCCTTATTTCAGCATTTATTGCTAGATAGCAATAAGTTACTATGTTTATCATAATACTAATAATAATTACTTTATTACTTTATTTATCATATTGGTTAGAGTTGGGTGCTGCACATAAAACCATTTCTAGGACACTTGTGTTCTGTCCAACAATAGTTATCTATATCTTTTCAGTTCAGTTCAGTCCAGTTGCTCAATCGTGTCCGACTCTTTGCAATCCCATGAACCACAGCACGCCAGGCCTTCCTGTCCATCACCAACTCCCAGAGTCCACTCAAACCCACGTCCATCAAGTTGATGATGTCATGATCTTATCCTCTGTCGTCCCCTTCTCCTCCTGCCCTCAATCTTTCTCAGCATCAGGGTCTTTTCCAACGAGTCAACTCTTTGCATGAGGTGGCCAAAGTACTGGAGTTTCAGCTTCAACATCAGTCCTTCCAATGAACACTCAGGTCCAATCTCCTTTAGGATGTACTGGTTGGACCTCCTTGCAGTCCAAGGGACTCTCAAGAGTCTTCTCCAACACCACAGTTCAAAAGCATCAATTCTTTGGTGCTCAGCTTTCTTTACAGTGCAAATCTAACATCCATACATGACCACTGGATATAAAGAGAATTTTAAGCATTACTTTACTAACGTGTGAGAGGAGTATAGTTGTGCGGTAGGTTGAACATTCTTTGGCATTACCTTTCTTTACATCTATAGCCTATACATCTTTACACCATAGCCTTGACTAGATGCACCTTTGTTGGTAATGTGTCTGCTTTTTAATATGCTGTCTAGGTTGGTCATAACTTTCCTTCTAAGGAATAAGCATCTTTTAATTTCATAGCTGCAATCACCATCTGCAGCGATTTTGGAACCCCAAAAAATAAAGTCTGACACTGTTTCCACTGTTTCCCCATCTATTTCCCATGTAGTGATGGGACTGGATGCCATGATCTTCATTTTCTGAATGATGAGATTTAAGCCACCTTTTCCCTCTCTTCTTTCACTTTCACCAAGAGGCTCTTTAGTTCTTCTTCACTTTCTGCCATAAGAGTAGTGTCATCTGCATATCTGAGGTTATTGATAATCTTGATTCCAGCTTGTGCTTCCTCCAGCCCAGCATTTCTGATGATGTACTCTGCATAGAAGTTAAATAAGCAGGGTGACAATATACAGCCTTGACGTACTCCTTTTCCTATTTGGAACCAGTCTGTTGTTCCATGTCCAGTTCTAACTGTTGCTTCCAGACCTGCATATAGGTTTCTCAAGAGGCAGTTCAGGTGGTCTGGCATGCCCATTTCTTTCAGAATTTTCCACAGTTTATTGTGATCCACACAAAGGCTTTGGCATAGTCCATAAAGCAGAAATAGATGTTTTTCTGGAACTCTCTTGCTTTTTCGATGATCCAGCGGATGTTGGCAATTTGATCTCTGATTCCTCTGCCTTTTCTAAAACCAGCTTGAACATGTGGAAGTTCACGGTTCACATATTGCTGAAGGCTGGCTTGGAGAATTTTAAGCATTACTTTACTAGCGTGTGAGATGAGTGCAACTGTGCGGTAGTTTGACCATTCTTTGGCATTGCTTTTCTTTACATCTATTAATACATTACTGTTTCAAGAAGCACATGATGTAATAAAGTGATTTTTGAAATTATCTTAAATGTTCAGAGTTAAACTATGAGAGTTAGTTCATTTTACAGGTTCTGATTATTATAACAGCTTTTAAAAATATTTTGCCTCTAAACTTTTTTACAATTAATCAATTGCTTCATATTTTCTTGATACCCTTTAAATACTTGGTGCATTCCATATTTAGTCAGTGTAAATCCGGAAGAAAAGCTCAACTTTAGCAATTTAGTGACCTGGGTTGAAATGTAAATCCACCACTGATTATTTCTGTGACCTTAGAGTACTTAATTTCTGTGAATCTTATATCACTTGTTAAATGAAAATGACAATATCAGTTTGTAGGATTTAGCACAATTATCTCACAAGTAGTATAAGTTTTATTACTGGCAGAAGGCACCATGAAGATTTGTGCTTGCTGTGTGCCAGGAATAAACCTAAAGGATTAAAATGATACATCTGGATTAAAACTACATTTTCTGAGAGAAATAACAAATTATATTGCTTAACTTATGGGCATGGGGATAAAGGTCTTTGAACACACTGCATCTGAAAAACCAAGAGTGGCCATCCATTTTCTTTACAATGTGCTTAATGGGTCCCTAACAAAAGATTACATAATCACAGACACAGAATTTATCATGTAGTTGATGTCCCTGAATGGGTAATGCTAGGGAGTCACAAATGTGAAGTGAATTAACAACAAGCTCAGTGTTCAGGACCAGCTGGTGCGTGCAGTTGAGACCAGAATGCGCTCAGCGGCTCAGCTGCCCTCAGCACAATGGCCGGCTGATGGTCTGGCTGTGAATATCAACCCTTCACCACTGACACATTGACCTTATCCCTTAAGTGCAGCCGTGGCTGGTTTCACATGGAGACCATTTCTCTCCAGTATGACCCCCAGATAAATGTATTGTACACACAGCACTTTGTCCATCAACCAGAACAAAAATGCCTTTCCTAGACATTTTCTCACATTTCCATCATGTAACAGCTGTTTCCATTCACCACACAAAAAGTAAATAATATTTAGATAAAGATAGGCTTCTGTCGTCCTCATTTTGCTCCCAGCATTTTGCTCATAATAATTATGAAAAAACATCAGTTTTGTACTGAAACAATATATTTTTCTCCTTTGCTAGCTTATGAAGGACAGAAATATCCTTTCCTTTTTGTCACCTCGGTGACTAACACAGTGCTTGGCTATCTCTCAATAACTAATTAATCATACTAAACTTAAGATCACCTGAATGCTTGCTACATGTCAAGAATGGTGCTAACTTCAGTACCTGTGTCAATCACGTAATCCAAATAACCCCATGACTTTGGGACTTAACAGTAGCAGTAACTAAGACATAGAAAGCTTTAGCAACTTGCCCCTGGGCTTATGGCTAAAAGTGATGGAGCAGCATTCCAAATTCAAGAAGCTAGTGAGGGCTTCCCTGGTGGTCCAGGGGTTAAGACTCTGGACTTCCAGTGGAGGGGGTGCAGGTTCAATCGATGCCTGGTTGTGGGAACTAAGATCCCACATGCCAAAGGGCATGGTCAAACAAACTATAAATTTTAATCAGTTAGCTGCCAAGCCCATGGTCTAACCGCCACCCTGGCACATGCAGTAGCCTCTCTCAGGCAGAAGACACAGCTTCAAGCCCTGGGTCAGGAAGGTCCCCTGGAGAAGGAAATGGCAACCTAGTCCAATACTCTTGCCATGGAAAAATTAGATGGACCCAGGAGCCTGGTGGGCTATAGTCCATGGGGTCACAAAGAGTCAGACATTAGGGAGCAACTGAGTGTGTGCGCACACACATATACACACACACACAGACACCCCTTGAGATCAAGGGCTGAAAGTCTTTGTCTTCAAATTCTTAGCATATTATACGTGTGCAATGGTTTTTGTTATAATGTTATATAATGTTATAATGTATATAATGACTATATAATTGAATTAACTGTTATTGTCAGTGTTTTGAATTAAACCAACTAATTACTGTTTGTTTAAATTTTTTCTTTAAAATGTGGCACAAGTGCTATCAATTGATATATAGTGAATCAAGATTATTTTACTTTGAGCCCTTCTAGATATTTATCAGATATTAAGATAATTAGCATCATTGCATATTACTGAAAAAAATGAATCCAGAGCTGTGAGTTTAAAGAAAAAGACAAAGTTTACTGCTAAAGAAAAACCTTGGGAATTGTGTAACCATGAACTCAACAGTGTGATAAAATAAGCAAGCAGTAAAACCAAAACAAGTGAACAAAAGCTACTGCCATCTTGGGTTTATTTGCACTGGATTAGTTTTTAAGGCGCTTGTGTAAATATTACATCTTTGACATTCCTTAATATTTGTATTTGTAAAGCATTTTGTGATCACAGAACTAAAGAAGTGCCAAATAAGGAAGTTCACAGATAATCCAGATGCTTCTAAATCATATTCCATTAATTCTTGGGAAATTCAAAAAAGGGCTTCTAGAGCACATATGAGGAAGTGTGGTGAGAGGACTGCATGATTCTATGTTTCCAGGACTGGTTATTTAATCTGCAAGGTGCAGTGCAAAGTGAAAATGAGAGATCTCTGTGAAGAGATCATCAGCAATGTCAGGATGATGAGTAGAGCATCAAAACCAAGCATGGGGCCCTCCTGAGCACGGGCCCCACGTGACAGCACGGGTTACATGCACAATGAAACTGACCCTACCTGTTATGATTCCCATTTTAGAGAGCCACTTGGAGAATTACCTGAAGGACAAATGGATTACAATGGGCAGGAGGAGACACTAGAAGAGGCTATAGGAAAACAATATTGGTAATCCAGGCAAGCTACGATGAGGGCCCCAACCACATTTGTAGGTGTGATGAAGAGAAGGATTTTATGATGAAGTAACACCTCTTATAACAGTTCAATTTTTCTATTTAATTTTCCCTATTTCAATTATATTTGGAATTACCCCCAAACTACCATCTTAAAACCACAGACCTTCATGAAATGAAAATACCCAGGAAGAAAAACTTTATAAAGAAAATCAATTCCAGAATGAGTTTAAAAGACCGTATCTTTTAAAAATGTTAAAAATGGTCCACCTGAGTTAGCGAGCATCACCGTCAGTTAGTTAAACTTAATAGCAATGAATGTATGAGCACACTGGGGCCATTAGGAACACTTAAGTATAAGAAATATGTCTGACTGATGTGCAGTGGCTATCTTTAGTGTTCTGGCAAGTGCACTGTGATTTCTGGCTCGCCCTAAGAAACCAACTGTGCTGGAACACTACGTAATGCCACTGCCATGTGTGAGTCAAAACTCTACTACTGGGAAACTACAGAGACATTAGCCACCCAGCACTAAGGGTCTCAGGCAAGGCGCCTGGAATTCTGCCTAATCAGCACTCCAGTTGTGCACCTTGGTTTTACCGGCTGCACTGGGGGGCACTGGAAGGGGTGTGGCTGAGAAAGGACACATGGGAAGCATTCTGGATTCAAACTTTGGCTTCACATACACTGACTCTGTGACTTTGGGCAAGTTATTAAATTTCTCTGAGTCTGACTTTCTTTTTCCATCTTTAATTTGGGAATTATAATAGCTCACAATTGTGAGGACTGAGCAGTATCAGCTCCAGAAGCCACTCATCACAGTACGGGCACACATGTTAAAGCCTGTCACTTGTCATTCAGCTTTTCACACAAAGAAGGTGGACCTCTTTTTAGGGAAAGTAAGAATCAAAAGAGCGTTAATGTTTAGGGCTTTGAGTGTGTAAGTATTGTGAAGTGGACTGCTGGAGGGTCCAAGGGGTGCTGCACAGCAGAGATCCCCAACCCCTGGGCCACAGACCGGTTCTGGTCCATGGTCTGTTAGAAACCAGGTTGCACATAAGTGAAGCTTCACCTGCATTGACAGCCACTCTCCATCACCTGCATTACCACCTGAGCTCCACCTCCTGTCAGGCCCGAAGCAGCACTGGATTCTCTAGGAGCACAAACCCTACTGTGGACTGTGTGTGTGAGGTTGTCCACTCCTTCTGAAAATCGTGATTTCCATGACCCGCCCTGGTCCATGGAAAAATTATCTTCCACGAAACTGATTCCTGGTGCCAAGAAGGTTGGGACTGCTGCTGTACAGGATGCTGAGGTTATCTCCATGAGCAGCCTCAGACTGGGTTGGGGACAGAGGTCCTTTCAGCCAGCATCTCTGTGGATCCAACTAAGCTGTGTCCATATTCTCAGGCAATGAGGAGAAAGTAGGGTCATTTAAGGCTATACAAAAGCACCTCCCCACCCTCGAGACGTCCATGGATTCCCTTCAGGCCTCATCTCCAATGATGAGCTTGCGTAAAGGTTTTCCTAGTTGAGGTTACACTGGCGAAGAGGCTCTGAGGGAGGGCCTGTGCAGACCTACATAAATGCCAAGGTGTATCCCCATTACCTCTCTTGTTTCTAATAAAGTGCCAGAGAGAGAGAGTGCCAATGCTTAATTTACTTAATAAGACCTATTTATTCAGAAGAACTGATCCAGGGCTTTGTATAGGCACAACCTCTGAGTATCATTTTCTCCATCACTATAATTAGAGTCTATAGATTTACTAGGGGGCAAGGGCAAAACATCTTTTAAAACATCATAGTAACAAATAATGAGCATCTGAAATAGGTTGTCATTATCTGAGCCAATCAACAGATGTTTCTAGACTGCCTTATACTCCCGCTACTGCTGGCATTGTGATGGCTATAAAGGAATGGTCTCTAATGCCCGTGAATTTATAGTCTACTGGAGGCAGAAATACATAAATGATAAAACAACTGGGCTCATCTTTACCTTTTTTAAGTGCTCCTTCACCAAGGCCTTTCCAGACCACAACAGGAGCAGTGACAGCAGTCTACCCCAGGTGCAGGCAATAACAGGAATGCAATAATAAAACCAACTATCTGCTCTATATAATTGCCAGGCAATTCTAAACAATGTCAGTGAATACAGACTTCTGCCGCTCAGAATCCTTTGGTTGTGGCAGACTGTATTCTTCAAAACTGGCTGCAACAGTCTCCCGTTCCCTTGTCAGCCCCTCATTAAAAGGTGAAGTCAACTTCTCCTCCCTTTGAAACTGGGCCATCTTGTGACTTGCTTGTAAACAACAAAACACAGCAGATGTGACACTATGAACTCATAAAAGCCAATGAACTTCTGCTTTGTTCGCTGAAACACTTGTGCTTGGAGTCTTGCAGGAAACCTGACCCACCTGGGGCTGCCATGTTGTGAGGAAGCCAAGACATACAGGAAAGTCACTCACAGGTAGCCCAAGTCGTGAAGTCCTCCCAGACCTGATGCAGCAATTGAGTGAACAATCCTTCAGATAGTTCCATGCCTGAGATATCAAGGCATCCTTGGAGCCAGTCTTTGAGTTTTCTCAATGGAGGCCAAAAACATCATACAGAAGAAAGATAGCCAGGCCACATCTTTCTAAATATCTGACCTACAGAATCTGTGAGCACAGTAAATTCTTTTACGCCACTAAGACTGGAATGGTTTAAGGAGCAATAGTAAGTGGGACACTGGTTTAAACTGAAACAACTGCTATTGTTACTGTTGAGTGTTAATATATATAATGATCTTCAATCAGCACATTTTTACTACATAATTTCTAATTAATATTGTATTGTACATGGAAGTTAATTTGACCTCCAAGTTATAGTACTTTCGCCTTCTGGCATGTGCATTCAGCTATATATATTCATCTGGAGAGTAAGTTTGCTCTAGAGGCTGGGAAACATTCAACCATGCCTTGGCTTTGAAGTGTCTCCAACTCCTATGGTGCTAAAATGATAGCTTAGTAAAGGTCAAGATGAAGAAAGAGAACTAAAACTATTTTGATTCTGCCAATTTATGTGACTACCTGGAGTTTAACTTAATGAATAATAGGTTATTTCAATATAATAAAATCATAAAATAATGTAAACACAGAGTATAGTATTTTGCTGGGAATGTGCAAATTTTACTTTATACATAAAATATTTTACTAAATTTTAATGCCTTTAAAATATATGTTCATTGACAGATAAATGGATAAAGAATTGTGGTACATATATACAATGGAATATTACTCAACTATAAAAAGGAATGAATTTGAGTTGGTTCTAGTAAGGTAGATGAACGTAGAACCTGTTATACAGAGTGAAGTAAGTCAGAAAGAGAAAAACAAATATCATGTATTAATGCACATACATGGAATCTAGAAAAATGGTACTGATGAACCTGTTTGCAGGGCAGGACTAGAGATGCAGATATAGAGAAAAGACTTGTGGACAAGTGGGAAGAATTGAGCGAGTAGCATTGAAACATATACATGACCATATGTAAAACAGATAGCTAATGGGAAGTTTCTATACAACACAGACTCCTCAGCCAGGTGCCCTGTGACAACCTAGTGGGGTGGGGTAGGGGTGGGAGGGAAGTTCAAGAGGAGGGGATATAAGTATACTTATAGCTGATTCATGTTGCTGTGCGGCAGAAATCAACACAACATTGTAAAGCAATTATCTCCAATGGAAAAAATTAAAACAATTTTGTTCATTTTAAAGTTGAAAAATGAATCAATACTGTAATGTTTATTACTGTTACCATGTAACTATTGCTGAAATTTTTCCATCCAGAGGAAGGGATACTAAAGAACGATTTTCTTTGCTGTCAAACATGCTAGGTGTGCCACTGTAGATGAGCAGATTGAAAGTGAAAGTGGAAGCTGCTCAGTTGTGTTTACTCTTTATGACACCATGGACTATACAGTCCATGGAATTCTCTAGACCAGAATACTGGAGTGGGTAGCTTTTCCCTTCTTCAGAGGATCTTCCCAGCTCGGAGACTGAACCCACGTCTCCCATATTACAGGTGGATTTTTTACCAGTTGAGCCACAAGGGAAGCCCAAGAATACTGGAGTGGGTAGCCTATCCCTTCTCCAGTGGATCTTCCTGACCCAGGAATCAAACCGGGGTCTTGCGCATTGCAGGAGGATTCTTTACCAACTGAGCTATCAGGGAAGCCCTTGATAAGTAGATTACTTTCAATTAAAAAGACAAGAGTAAACTCCAAAAAGGAAAGCAACTCTGATCTAGGTAATAAAGACAAAGAGATTGTTTCTTTTCACTACAGAATGTTTGAACCCTGTTCCACACAGTATACCTCCCATACGGGAAGCAGAGAGTCTATCCCACCACCAAAGCCAACAAGAACTGGAGAGTGCCTTCCCCAAAGTCCTGGCCAGGAGTTTGCTGGCACACAGCCACAGTCAGTCAGTCAGACAGGCCTGAAAGTGATGCAGAGAAGCAGACAAAGTGAAATATCCATTTTATGAGCAGTTGTGGTGGCAGCCAGGCTGGTGAAGGCACTGCCAGGGGGTGGCCATGTGGGGTCCTGGGCCCCGCAGGCACGGCAGTGTATCCTCACCGTGTCCCTCCTGTGGTCAGGTTTGGCTGCTCAGGATCCATCGGTTCCTGCTCATTCCCTGAACCTAGTCTGTAAGCCCATCCTTTCACCTCATTTGGGCCAAATCAGCCAGATCCACTTTCCATTATGTGTAGTGGAGAACTCTGCTTGATACATACAAAGATGACTAGAGTTTTGACTAGCTGAATACAGAGGTAGGAGGTACTGAAGATATTATATTAATAGGTCAGGAGAACAGCAAAGATAAAAGTACTAATGTGGAAAAAATATTGTAGTTAGTGACTGGTGATGATCTAGTGTGAACTAAGTTCATGTGACCTGGGAACTGAGCTCCTGAAAGAGGGTGTGGTGAATGGAGGTGTCACCAGAGACTGGGCAACTTCAATGAGAGGTATTTATTTCCTCACAGCTCTAGAGGTTGGAAGTCTGAGGTCAGCAGCCAGAATGATTGGATTCTGATGAGAGCTTCCTTCCTCGTTTATAGAAAGCTGGTTTCCTACTGTGTCTTCATATGCACACAGAAAGACCAAGCTCTCTGGTGTCTTTTCTTATAAGGGAACTAATCTCATCTTGAAAAATCTCATCTAAACATAATTACCTCCCAAAGGCCCCACTTCCAAATGCCATCAAGTGGAGGTCAGAGCTTCACTATGTGAATTTTACAGACAAAAGTCCATATAATGAAAGCTGTGGTTTTTCCAGTAGTCATGTATGAATGTGAGAGTTGGACCATAAAGAAAGCTGAACACTAAAGAATTGATGCCTTTGAACTGTGGTGCTAGAGAAGACTCTTGAGAATCCGCTGGAAAGCAAGGAGATCAAACCAGTCAATACTAAAGGAAATCAACCTTAAATATTCATTTGGAGGACTGATGCTGAAGCTGAAGTGCCAATATTTGGCCACCTGATGTGAAGAGCTCATTCACTGGAAAAGACCCTGATGCTGGGAAAGACTGAGGGCAGGAGGAGAAGATGACAGAGGATGAGATGGTTGGATGACATCACGGACTCAGTGGGCATGAGTTTGAGAAAATTCAGGGAGATAGTGAAGGACAAGGAAGCCTGGCATGCTGCAGTTCATGGGGCCGCACACAGTCGGGCATGACTTAGTGGCTAAACAACAGCAGGAATTTTCCAGGGGACACAATGCAGTCTATGGGAGAAGGGAACACAAGCTTAGGCAGGAGGAAGAAGGTCTCATATGCCACATACAGGGGTGTGACCCTTGAAGGGCTGATGAGGGGAGGCTATGAGGAGCTTTTGTGCAAAAACGGACTTGTTTAAACTACTGCTTTAGGAGCGCTACTCCAGTGGCACAGTGTAAAACATGAATGGGGTGAGTGAAGAACTTTCTTAGGAAGCTTCTGTGGGAGGCTACTGCAATAGTCAAGGTGAGTGACTTAAAGGAACCATGTTCAAGGAGAAGCATGAGGGGCAGGGTGGAGAAGACAAGTGTAAATTTGAGAGACATTTCAAATGTGGAACCAACATAATTAATCAGACATCTGGATGTGGGGGGTGTGGAAGTAGGAGGAGTTGAGGATGACTCAGAGGTTTCACTTGGGTAACTGAGACAGTAGGAATGCCAATAATCAAATCACAAGATAAAAAAGCAGTAGCTAGTTTGGAGCAACGGCAGGTCATGATTTTGATTTTTGAAATGCAGAATTTAAGGAGCTGATGAAACGCAATATATTTATGTTCAAGTTAGGAATACACCAGGAGTTCAGGAGAAAGGTAAGGCCAGGGAAGGAGCTCTGAGGTTCACTTGAAAAGACATGGAAGTGGCAATGAATGAGATCACCCATGAGAGGGATAACTGAGGGAACAAAAAAAGGCCAAGAACGGAAGTCTGGTAAATGCTGGTAGGTGGTTTTATGACATTGCAGGAAAGCACTTTTGATAACGGAGGAGGCCAATTTAGAAAATAAAATGTTCCCAAAGTTTAAAAAAAGAAAAGTTCAGATAGAAGGGGGTGATCAAGAGTCTTAGTAATGTTGAAATGGTCAGAAAGACAAGGGTCTGAAGATGCTTTTGATAAGATCTCTGGTGGATGAAGTCTAAAGAGTAGTTTAGGTAGAGTGTAGCTGGGGCAGAGAAGAATAAAATCCACATAATAACTAGTTTATAAGGTGAGGAAGTATCAATTAGTCTTTCTAGATGCAGTCTTTCAGAAATGCGAAGTTAGTTCAAAGTTATGAATGGTATTGTACGGTTGTTGGTTTTATTTTTGATAATGGAGATTTTACCATGTCTCAAGAAATCACATTTTCCTACATTGCACATAAGCTAAAAGCACACATTCCTATATACAAAAATATACCTGATTAATATGTTTGACAAAGGAAAGAAAGCAGTAAGTATACTATCTGTAAAACATTTAGCCCAGTAAGCATGCCATAATAACAGTTATTATTTTTATACTCTGAATTTCTACACTATTATAGAAGAATTTCTATTTGTTATTTGAAGTCCTTTGTTCTCCTTTCAAAATTTTCTTTACATGGCATAAACAAACAAAAGGCTCAAAGCAGACTGTGTTCACAGAGAAGGTAATGTCTTTTGTAATATCGTGGAAGATGTGCCAAGAATCTCCTTGATTGGAACTATCAGTTCAGTTCAGTAGCTCAGTCATGTCCGACTCTTTGCAACCACATGGACTCCAGCACGCCAGGCCTCCCTGTCCATCACCAACTCCCGGAGTTTACTCAAACTCATGTCCATTGAGTCGGTGATGCCATCCAACCATCTCATCCTCCGTCATTCCCTTCTCCTCCTGCCTTCACTCTTTCCCAGCCTCAGGGTCTTTTCCAATGAGTCAGCTCTTCGCATCAGGTGGCCAAAGTATTGGAGTTTCAGCTTCAACATGAGTCCTTCCACTGAATATTCAGGACTGATTTCCTTTAGGATTTGAACTATAGCATTCATCCATTTAGGAGAAGTTTGATGACTGAAATTACAGAGTTATAATTTTTGCTATACATTGAACATGAACATGAAGTTGCTCAGTCATGTCTGACTCTTTGTGACCCCATGGACTATAGCTTACCAGGATCCTCTGTCTATGGGATTTTCCAGGCAATAGTACTGGAGTGGATTGCCATTTCCTTCTCCAAGGGATCTTCCCAACCCAGGGATCGAACCTGGGTCTCCCGCATCATAGACAGACGCTTTACCGTCTGAGCCACCAGGGAAGTGCTACACATTATGGCACTTGAAATGCAAATACATCTGGTACAGACAGGATCACAGAAGACAACACTGCACACTCTTAACCCCTTGCTGCGCATTATCTTATGAGAACCTCTCTAAGTTAGAACTAGATGAAGGCATGTGGCAGCCAGAGAGGTAAGTTCCTCTGACCTCCTCTCAGCAAAGATCAAGCTATTGTGCTGTTAGGAGAGCAGTGAGCTGAGAGGCTCTGCCTTTAAAGCAGTTGGATTCACCATAGTGTTTAAGCAGAGGTCACAATCTTCCCGGCCAGCCCCAAGTCAATGACTAAGCATAGTATGGGTTCTAAGGCTTGCCCATTTATGCCCAATGTGGACTCTTTTAATGGACAACCTCTGTTCAGAACTGGCTAAGACTCTCCCTATCCGATCTTGCGTCTTTCCTCTAACTTTTGCAAATATTGCCCCCCTCCAACCCTCCAATAAATCTCTTTCACTTCTTGGAAAATCCTGACTAATGGAGTCGGTACCAGGGCTGGTCTAAGATAGCAGGAGGTAAGATGCGTTTGGGAACATATCCTGGCTGGAAACGAGGGCCTCCTCCTACGTGGTGTGTGAGGCACAGACAGTCCACCAGGTAGCTATGCAATTGCTAAAAGTCATCAGTAGTGGCTTGGAAGAATGCTCTGGTAGGAACAGGCTAACTCATCAGTCCCCAACCATTTTGGCACCCAGGACTGGTTTCATAGAAGACAATTTTTCCATGGACCAGGAGAAGGGGGAATGGTTTCAAGATGATTCAAGCACATGACATTTATTGTGTCCTTTATTTCTATTATTATTACATTGGCTTCAGCTTGGATCATCAGGCATTAGATTCTGGAGGTTGGGGACCCTTGGGCTAAGCAACTCATTCTGGTTTACACAAACATCCCAGATTTCAGCACTAAAAGTCTGAAGCCTGTGGTTGGTCCCTCTAGGTGGGAGGAAGATGTCAGCCAGGTCAATGATTCAAGCAATTGAGGAATCAGGGAAACAATGCCTTCAGGGATAATAAAATTGGCTGATTCTTATTAAGTCTTGCTGGTGCCCTACAGAGAGAAAATGAAAAGCTGAGGGGAGTTAACGAACGAATGAAAACTGAGTGTGTAGGCCAGAGAGCCTCTTTGATAACTTAGAAAGAGGTTGTTTATTCTGTAATATGAGGGTAGAAAAAGCTGAAGACCAACTTATGACTTACTAACTAAGAGTCAGGGGACCTTCAAAGATGACTGAGTGCTCAGCTAAGACACATCCATTATGCACACAAGGTCAGGACCCTGGTGTGGAAAATCTGAGACCTTAACACAAAGGACAGGGACATCTGGGTGGATATGAAGATTTTGATTAACGAGGCTGCTGTAAACCCCTAGAGCCTTCAGATGTGGCCTACCTCTACCTACAAAATGCTAGTACTCCCTCAGCTTACCCATGCCAAGATGCATGACTGGGGAAATAAGAAGTCATTCTCCCTCAATGCACTGGGGGCTCCCTCACTGCCCCCACTGCTCCTCCTGACTGCCAGGCCAATGACTAGGACTAAGTGGCCCAGGATGTGAGGACCCTGATGAGAAGCAGATAGACTCCACCCTTAAGAAGCTGCAAGAATTAGCCAGCACACACAGGCTGGAGGCAGGGCAGACCTAGGGGGCTAGATTTTGAAGGGACTTTATCAATAAGAATGAAACAGAAAAAGGATAAGCAAATGCTGGTTGACATAGGGATACTTTCCCTGAGCACTTAGGATTTAACACTCTTGCAAGGCTCCAGGGGACAGTAAAAACACCTTGCTGGGCTGGCTCCTAAAATCCTAGAGAAAATGACTGCTTTCTCTTAATAAACCTGACATGCCTGAATTGCCCTGGCAGTTGGTGAAGGAAGGAATGAGAAGTCTCAAAGAAATGGGCACTGCTGAATGGACATATGATCACAAAGGCCTGCTAGAGGGTTGTGCATCATGGGAGGACTTAGGTAATGAGCTATTCACTGAGGTGTCAGGAACATGTCAGCAAGAGGGCCACCAGCACAATGCAAAAATCCCAAAGGCACCCCTCCGGTACAGCCAGGGCTGATGGTAGAAGAGCCTATCACAGAGCTGGGTTCCCCAACACC
>SJYC01035680.1:0-20414 GCA_006408675.1 Madoqua kirkii
TTTGCAAAGAGTCGGACTCAACTGAGTGACTTTGCTTTCACTTTTCACTTTCAAATGAAGAGGGGAGAAAAGAGAAGGGTGACAGAGTCAGAGGAACCATGAAGTATTAGAAGTACTAAATGTAGTGGACAACAGGAGTGGAGGGTGTGGAGCACGAGGAGAACTGAGATTGGAGAGTTAAGCCAGGCGAGGATCTGGACAGGCCTTGGGTGCCAGGCTAAGGAGGTAGGATTTGGTAAAACACCAGGAGTAATTAAAAGGAAGGGACATGACATGTGGAGGCATGTGGATCTGATTGTGCGGTCCCCTTACCTCCCTGGGCCTTCTTTCCACATCTGGAGGGAAGGAAGACTGTGAGAACCAATCCCTGTCTTGTTCTGAGAACCGAGGAGCATCACACCTCCAAGCCTCCTCTCCCATCCTCCACCTGGCCTGCAGAACTGCAATCACCAGGCCAGTTGCAGCACTGCAGAGAGGGACAGGTTAATGGACATAGCTGAAATGTTAATTAACTTATTAGACAAATATCTATCAAGCACCTACTATGTGCAGCCCAGGTGGCACTAACAGAAAGAATCTACCTGCCAATGCAGGAGATGTAAGAGACTCACATTTGATCCCTGGGTTGGGAAGATTCCCCTGGAGAGGAAAGAGCAACCCACTCTAGTATTCTTGCCTGGGAAATCTCATGGACAGAAGAGCCTGGTGAGCTTCAGTTTATAGGGTCACAAAGATCCAGACACTACTAAAGCGACTTAGCATGCACCATATGCAGGCATTCGTGAACAGGGGAAGATGCCAAAGCCAGACTCTTGAAAAATGGTAGGAACTGTTGTAGGAAAAATGAAGCATGAGAGGATGGTCATATCCTAGGTCTGGAGTGGGTCTCTGGAATGGGCCACCAAGTGAGAGTCCTTGGCTTTGCCCAGGAATGAATTCAAGAGTGAGCTGAAGTAGAGTAAGAATGGATTTATTCAGGGAGATACACATTCCATAGACAGAAGGTGGTCCATCTCATAAGGTAAGAGGTCCCAGGGTGTGGGGTGGTTAGTATTTATGGGCTGGGTAATTTCACAGCCTAATGGGGGCGGAAGGGAATATTCTAACTATCTTGGGGAAAGGGCAAGGATTTCTGGGAACGAGGGCACCGCTCACTTTTTGCCCTTTTGTGTTTGGCATAGGAACTGTCCCCAACTGGGGTGTGTCATATAGCGTGTGCTAATAGATTAAAGTGAGCACATAATTGAGGTTCAAAGTCCACTGGAAGTTGAGCCTTCTGCCATCTTGAATCTAGTAGGTTCTAACCCGCTTTTGTGGTATCCTGTTCTTAATGATTGTGTCATTCTTGTAATGGTTGTGCCCAGCCCTCTTCCTTCTGTCTCAGGACCTGCAGAGTCCAGTCTGGTGGCCCCTCTCTTGCGGCTCAGGCACCATGTCTTCTGGGGAGAATGGAAATTGTTCATGTGCAAGGGCATGCACCCTGGAGTGGGGCGGAGTGGGGTGCGGCTTGGGGTAAGGCACTGTCTTTAGCCCTCCTTCCTGCTGGTAGAAGTTTGTCACACCCATAAGTCCTCCTGTTAAGACTTGAAATGACATTTTAGGACTTGAAATGGGAGCAGACATGTTCTGAGTCAGCATGCAGAGACCTGGCAGAATGGACTGGGAGCCCTAGGGTAGCCTCCCACGAGCCACATATGCTTGAATAGTTTGTAGAAGTTTGGGTAAATACAAATTCTCGTTCCCGGAGCATTACAAATTCCACTCCACAAATACTTCAAAACCAGCCTTCAGGGCATCATCCCATGTAAAGGAATGTTTTCTTTGTCAAATTTTTTAATCCTGCTGTTCTTTATGTAGCCTACTCCCCCACATTCCCACAGATTCCTAGGGAGCCTTCTTTCTGGTCTAATACAGATTTATCCCATTGGAAGCAGGTCAGGTGCCGGAACAATTTTAAAATATTGGGCTGGAGTGGTTTCTAACAATCACCCGAAGACAAAGGCTAGCCATGGGTGGGGCTGGTGTCAGAGCCAGGTCCAAAGTCAGAGACAGGCACTCCCCATGGCTGCTTCTGGGGGCTGCTGACCGAGATACCCAGCCCAAATTCTCCGCTGGTTCTAGGAGCTGGCCTGTCTGACCCCTGACACTTCTTGCCCACCACATGACTCCCCTTGGGTGTCCTTAAGAGGGGTCCTCGATTATCTCAGGCCAACCGCCTCAGGTGCCTGAGGTCTCCTCACCCTGCTGCCTGGGGTTCACTTGTGACCCCTAGTATTACAGTATTTATTCCACGTAGTTATTGTAAAGTTTAAATTAGATAATACACGTAAACCACAGAGTAGAAGATCAGTGACTGTTAGACTCGTTCTTTCTTTTTTCTGAGTAGTCTGACACGAGAAGAGTCAACCAATAAAAACTGATTTTAAAAAATTCATACTGAGTATAAGCTGTTGATGAAAAAAAAAACAATCTTAAAGTGAAGAATCATGTTTTATTCAGCAGACATTCTGAGAACTTAAGCTTGGAAGGCAGGTTTCTCAGATAGCTCTGAAGGACTGTTCCAAAATGGTAAGGGAGGGGCCAGAATATGTATAGGAGTTTTTGCAAAAAAAAACCCAAATAGGTAGTCAGAACATCAAAAGATGATTGTTAATTAAAGAAAACCAGACATCTCAAGTTAATTAATTTAGTGCTTTTTTTTTGTAGGGGAAGAAGCAAGAGTCTGGGTTCATTGAAGTTATTCCTGATGCTGGGAAAGATTGAAGGCAGGTGGAGAAGGGGACGACAGAAGATGAGAGGGTTGGATGGCATCACCAACTTGATGGAGATGAGTTTGAGCAAGCTTCAGGAGTTGGTGATGGACAGGGAAGCCTGGTGTGCTCGGTCCATGGGGTCGCAGAGTCAGATACAAGTGAGCAACTAAACTGAACTGAACTGATGTCCCTTAGCTATCTAGAGCCAGTATCCTATTTTTCTCTACCCTGAATCCTCTCAGAGTGTACAGTTGGGGGCAGCTATGGTGACTGATGGCTTGGTAGTTGCAATATCCTTTGTTTATTAATATAGCAGGTGACATTCTTTGTCCATATTATTAATAAGGACAGAGAGGGATAAACTAGATGATTAAAGAGTTAATCCTACTAGGAGACTGTAAGTAGAAAAAATATGGGAGACCCTTGTAAATTAATGATTACTCAAGAAAGCAGGTGTGTGGGACTTACCTGTGGTCCAGTGGCTAAGATTGAGTTCCCAATGCAGGCAGTCCCAATTTGATCCCTGGTCAGGAAACTAGATCCCACATGCCACAGTTAAGAGTTTGAATGCCACAACTAAAAATCCCACATGCTGCAATGAAGATCGAAGATCAAGCGTGCCAAAACTAAGACCAAGAACAGCCAAATCAATATATTAGTTTAAAAAAAAATAAAACAAAAACAAAAACAGCAGGTTTGCTTAACCACAAAACAAAGCAGGCTTGCTGGGCAACAAAACCATGCAACAAGAGCGTGAGACATGCCCTCAAATAGAAAAAGACCTGTGGGATAAGACCAACATCCTGGCCAGTGAACTCAGTGTTACTGATCCCTAAGACATGCTCTCTGCACACATAAAAGCAATAGGTTATGGAAGTGACTTTCAAAATGAAAGACACTCATTGTACTGAGACCTGAAATAATTTTTCCATCGTGCCTTGACAGTCCTGACTTGGCCACATAGAGACCAAAAAACCCTGCCCAACCTGAAGGAGAGCTAATGGTGGTACCATGATGTCTACTCAAGAATGAAGAAGAAGGTGATCTTTCCTCTCCCCGCTTTTCCTTTGATTATAAAACTCTAGCCTACTAAATTCTCAGGGCAGCGCCCTTTTGCCTACCTACTTGTAAGCCTCGTAAGTTGTCTTTTTCTAATAAATCTCTTCTTATCTATCACTATGCCTCTCACTGAATTCTTTCTGTGGTAAGACAAAAAATAAAAAACAAACCCTGAGCTCCTCAGAATCCCTCACACCCCCACTATTTAGCCATCTTACTACTATATGCGTAGTGCTGTGTTAAGCACCATGTCTGTGTGCCTGCTAAATTGCTTCAGTCATGTCTGACTTTTTGTGACCCCCTGGACTGTAGACCACCATGCTCCTCTGTCCATGGAATTCTCCAGGCAAGAATAATGCAGTGTGTTGCCATGCTCTCCTCCAGGGGAGCTTCCCAACCCGGGGATCAAACACACGTCTCTAACATCTCCTGCACTGGCAGGTGGGTTCTTTACCGCTAGTGCCATGAAAGATATATGAAAGGTTTCTAGTTTGAATCCATCAGCTAAATAATCCTAAAATAGGTGTTATGGGCTTACTCTTTGCCTAGTATCATGGTAAGAACCATGACAAGTTACAGCATGTATGACACATTGCACCATCCCTCCCTGTGAGGCTTTTACTCCAGGGAGATGATATATACACAGGAAAAGTTGAATAGGAAAGTAAAACCTAACAATACAGGAAGAACAAATATAAGAATCACAGGATGTGCACAGTCCACTGCTAAATGGGGTAGAAGATCTAGCAGAGCAAAGGAGCTCTCAGGCTAGACATTTGAAAATCAGGAAGCCACGGGGAGAAGACAAGGGGCCTGGAGGTCCCCAGTTAGATAACTGGGTTTTGGTTGTTTTAGTTCTGGTCAAGAGAAGAGGCTAAAACATGTAACGTGGACCACACTGCAGAAAAGGTGAAACACCTGGTGGATCAAGAGCTGTGAGGTCTGTTGATTGTGTAATACTGTCCACTTGGCCCCTTCATTGCTGAGTAATCTGATGTAAGTAACTTCACTTCCCCTAAGTCTCTTTTGTTGCAACAGGAATAACAGCAGTTTCTACCTCATGGAAACAGTGACAGACTTAATTTTCTTGGGCTCCAAAATTGCTGCAGATGGTGACGGTAGTCATGAAACCAAAAGACACTTGCTCCTTGGAAGAAAAGCTATGACAAACCTAGACAGCATATCAAAAAGCAGAGACATCACTTTGCCAACAAAGGTCCATCTAGTCAAAGCTATGGTTTTCCAGTGGTCGTGTATGGATGTCTAAGTTGGACTATAAACAAAGCTGAGTGCCAAAGAACTAATCCTTTTGAACTGTGGTGTTGGAGAAGACTCTTGAGAATCCCTTGGACTGCAAGGAAATCAAACCAGTCAATCCTGAAGGAAATCAGTTCTGAGTATTCATTGGAAAGACTGATGCTGAAGCTAAAGCTCCAATAATTTGGCCATCTGATGCAAAGAACTGACTCATTGGAAAAGACCCTGATGATGGGAAAATTTGAAGGTAGGAGGAGAAGGGGAAGACAGAGGATGAGATGGTTGGATGGCATCACTCATTCGATGGACATGAGTTTGAGCAAGCTCTGGGAGTTGGTGATGAACAGGGAGGCCTGGTGTGCTACAATCCATGGGGTCACAAAGAGTCAGACACAACTGAGCAACTGATGGAGTTGTAAAGATTAAAAAGTATACTTTCATATATATCAGTTAACATAGAAACAGGCACTTATGTGTCAATATAAGTAAGATTTATTATCAAAACCTAAGGAGAAGTTATGATATTATTTGGGGGAAATATATCCTAAGCCTGGGAAGTCATCTTGTTTGCCAGGAAAGAAGTGATAACTGCTATAGTGTGTGAACTAGAATTTTTAATTTATTTTTAAGCTTACTATTTATTTATTTTTTGGCCACACCATGCAGTTTACAGGATCTTAGTTCCCCATTGTTTAGTCATTAATTTTGTCCAGCTCTTTGCAACCCATGGACTGCAGCACGCCAGGCTTTCCTGTCCTTCATTATCTCCTTGAGTTTGCTCAAACTCATATCAGTTGAATCGGTGATGCCATCCAACCATCTCATCCTAAGTCACCCCCTTCTCTTTCTGCCATCAATCTTTCCCAACATCAGGGTCTTTTCCAATGAATTAGCCCTTCACAGCAGGTAGCCAAAGTATTGGAGCTTCAGCTTCAGCATCAGTCCTTCCAATGAATATTCAGGATTGATTTCCTTTGTGATTGACTGGTTTAATCTCCTTGCAGTCCAAGGGACTCTCAAGAGTCTTCTCCAGCACCACAATTTGAAACTATCAATTGTTCAGCACTCAGCCTTCTTTTTGGTCCAACTCTCACATCCATACATGACTACCGGAAAAACCATAGTTTTGTCGGACCTTATTGACAAAGTGGACCTTCGTCAGCAAAATGATGCCTCTGCTCTTTAATATACTATCTAGGTTTGTCAACACTTTTCCTCCAAAGAGCAGGGACCAAACCTGGGCCTCCTGCTGTGGAAGCTCAAAGTCCTAACCACTGGACCTCCAGGGGATTCCTTGAATTAGAATTTTTTAAAATAGTTTTCATACTTTATTTGCTCATTTATTTGATTTGGAAAACTGACACTCCAACCACTTAAGAAAGGAAAGCTCTTGAGTGTTTCCTTTATCCCCAAATCCATTTTCCTCCCATCCACCACAAGAGACAGTCCTCTTAAGATTCTGAGTAAATACACACGTGTATCCTAGGCCTGTAAGATGGGGTCACATAGGGCTTGCCTGCCTTCTCAACCCATCTAGTTGCCACATGGGACCTGGCTTTGGGGGTGTGGATTTTAGTTCTTCTATTTCTTTTCCTGGTAAGACTAAGCAGAGGGGCTCAAAGAAATCCAGACTGTTGTCTCCTGTCCATAAAGGGGAATGAATTTAGCAGGAAAACTTGAAATACACATTCCACTCAACCTGTTCCTTGAACAAACCCTCCACTGTGATGGCTAACAGGCCCTAACACTGGCTGATCTCCAGCCCTCTGCCTATTCCCGCTCTGGTGGGTGTATTAATGAGGAGAGCCAAAAGGCAGCTGGAACAGAGAAGGGAGAAAAAGAGTGAGGAGGAGTAAGAGAATGTAAAGATTGAACCTTTTGTCTATGAATAATTGAGAGTCAACTCTATTTGCAAACTGACGTTGATAACGTTTTGGGCGAGTTGGACCTCAGGAGACTGCATTCTAGTTTTGTCATGGAAACCATGGGGTCAAAAGCCAAACCTTCAGGTGCTTTGCTAAATGGCAACTGCTGCTATCATTACCCACAGGAAGGTGTTTCAAGGGGACAGTAACCCCGTGCAGTCCTTTGGCCATGTTGTTATGAGCAGGGGAAGGCTCTGGGACTAGGACCCACATAGCCTCAAAGGACAATGGTCTCCTACCAATTAGGTCTGCCAACACAGGGAACAAGTGGCTTAAAGTGGGAACAAGTGGCCTTTGGCTTAAAGCCCTGAATTTCGAAGTCTTGGAAAGGGACTTTCCAGCTTTCTTCAGTTTTTCTTTCAGTCCTGTTCGACAAACTTCCATGGGACTTAAGTTCAGGGCAGGGATGCTATTTATAGCAGGTAGAGACTCACCATCTCTTTGCCATGTTGGCATAGTGCCTCCATTGTGAGTGAACCAGAAGACTGGGTCACACTCGTTTTGCACCCATGGGAGTGGCAAGTTGGGTCTATCTGAACACTCAATCTGCAAATCCACTACAGAGTTGTTTATTTCTTTAGTCTGTGGTGTCATTTCATTCATCCAGGAAGAGGCATTGGGATTTTGCAAGGGATAGTCTGGGACTCTATTTAAGGTATGTGACCATGGCAAATCACCAATGACTCTGAACTTCAGTTTCTTCCTCTAGGAAGAAAAGGGGGAAATGCTTCTGCTCAGAATTATTGGGAAGCGTATATACGATCACAGTTCTTAGGCTGTTTCTCATAGGACCTACCGGTATCAGTTGGTAACATTGTCCCACATCACATACCCAATAGTACAGCATCTGTGGCCTCTTGACAAGGGAAGCTCACCCCTTCTGAAGCTGAGAAACCCTGGGCAGGAGCTACTGTAAAACCGACTCTTGGATTTTGTTGTTCCTTATTGTGCTTCACAGCTTCCCAGGTGGCCCAGTAGTTAGGAGTCCACCTGCCAATGCAGGAGAGGTGGGATTGATCCCTCGATTGAGAAGATCCCCTAGAGAAAGAAATGGCACCCCACTCCAGTATTCTTGCCTAGGAAATCCCATGGACAGAGGAGCCTGGTGGGCTGCAGTCCACGGGGTCTCAAAGAGTCAGACACGACTTAGTGACCACACAACAGCAGCAAGTTATTCTTCATATCAAGGGGACTCCCAATATTTGAAATCTATAGGACTTTCTCCTGGAAGGAAGTAAAAACAGTTTTCTGTCTCTGGAAAAGAACAGCTCAGATTCAAGGTAAATGAAACCATGGAAAGCAACAAAATGCCACAGGGACCATCTGGCTACTCCAAAGGTCAAACTGTGAAAATTGGGATAAGATAGCATTTTTCTCAGGCAGGAGGAACACGAAGTCAAACAGAGCTTATGAAACCCAGAATGAAGAGTAATCATTCCAGCCAGCTCTTCCATTGACTCAAGAAGAGCCTGAATGCTGAGTAAACTTGTGAGAAGTGAGTGGGGCTTGAGCAGGTGGATAAGGTTTGAAAGACGAGGGCCTTCAGCCTGACTGACCATTAGGAGATGCTGCTCAAGAGAGACAGTGGTTCAGGGCTGGCAGTGAGGAAATCTCCCATTTCATAGCCTTAACCTCAATTATTGTTTAATTCTTCTAGTCATTTGGCTTTTGATAGTTGAGGACTCCAGCCAAGAAGAGGCAGAAGAAATGGAACAGAGTGTGTTGCAGAGAAATGTGCAGTAAGATGTCACTGTCCACTAGGTCACAAAGGGGCCAGGTCCGGAGCTGCTTTTGCTCAGAAGACACTGTCAGATGAGAGAATCAGGGCTCCTTGACCTTCCCCAGTGCTCTCCCGCTCGCTGAGGTGGTGGTGAGGAGGCAGCCCCTCCTCCAGACTAGCTCCCCTTGTCCAGGCATCTGTCCACTTCCAGAATCCAAGGGACAGTTCTGACCCCATCTTGCCAGCTATTGCTGGAATTGGACGGTTGAAGCCAAGCAGGGAATCATGCTGGCATGGGGCCAGCCTCACATGGGGCAAATCTGCTGACTCAACTCCCTCTTCTTCAAAGCAAGCCCTGGGAGCTGGCATGCAGGAAGCAGCACTGAAGACTCTGAGGGCTGAAGGCATGGGCCACCTGGTAGGGACTGACCAAAACAGGTGGGGCGGCAGGGAGGAGCGATCACCCATCTGCTACCCCTGTTCCACCTTCCAATAACTGCATGGGGGACAGAAGTACATGCTTGCCCAAGAATTTCAGGGCTTCCTTCACAAGTAGAAACAAACATCTCATAGGAGGGAATGTTGCAACACAAAAAATAAATACTCTGCATGAGAAAAATGGATCACTTGAATAATCTTCCAAAATTACGCTGGCTGTTTGGTAGCACTTAGTGGCTTAAAAAAAAAGCCACATGTTAGGGTTGGAAAAATAAGTTCAGAGATGGATAAAGAATAATACATATATGGCCCACATAATCACCTCTTCCCCACCATGAGGTAACAGTCACAGATGTTAAGGAAGACGGGCACTTGATTAGATAATATATAATACAAAAAGTGCAAAATGAAAAGTGAAATCTCTTATCCTCTTAGGCAACCCTCTCCCAAGGGCACCCCTTACAAGAGTTTATTATGATTTTCTCCAAGAGGAAAAAAATTGATGCATATTCTATACATTTGTGCTTAAATATTATTAACACTCCAAAATAGCTTGAGGATTACACAACCCTGTGGGTCAGCAGCCCATTGTGCTTTGTGGAGCCTGAAGCACACAATGTGGGTGGTGCCCACTAGGGTTATGCTGCGTAGTGAGAGTCTGAGGAGGCCTTACAAATAGCTGTGAAAAGAAGAGAAGGGAAAAGCAAAGGAGAAAAGGAAAGATGTAAGCATCTGAATGCAGAGTTCCAAAGAATAGCAAGAAGAAATAAGAAAGCCTTCTTTAGCAATCAAGGCAAAGAAATAGAGGGAAACAACAGAATGGGAAAGACTAGAGATCTCTTCAAGAAAATTAGAGATACCAAGGGAACATTTCACGCAAAGATGGGTTCGATAAAGCACAGAAATGGTATGGACCTAACAAAAGCAGAAGATATTAAGAAGAGATGGCAAGAATACACAGAAGAACTGTACAAAAAAGATCTTCATGACCCAAATAATCACGATGGTGTGATCACTCACCTAGAGCCAGATATCCTGGAAAGTGAAGTCAAGTGGGCCTTAGAAAGCATCACTACGAACAAAGCTAGTCGAGGTGATGGAGTTCCAGTGGAGCTGTTTCAAATCCTGAAAGGTGACACCGTGAAAGTGCTGCACTCAATATGCCAGCAAATTTGGAAAACTCAGCAGTGGCCACAGGACTGGAAAAGGTCAGTTTTCATTCCAATCCCAAAGAAAGGCAATGCCAAAGAATGCTCAAACTACCGCACAATTGCACTCATCTCACATGCTAGTGGAGTAATGCTCAAAATTCTCCAAGCCAGGCTTCAGCAATACGTAAACTGTGAACTTCCTGATGTTCAAGCTGGTTTTAGAAAAGGCAGAGGAAACACAGATCAAATTGCCAACATCTGCTGGATCATCAAAAAAGCAATAATTCCAGAAAACCATCTATTTCTGCTTTATTGACTATGCCAAAGCCTTTGACTGTGTGGATCACAATAAACTGTGGAAAATTCTGAAAGAGATGGGCATACCAGACCACCTGACCTGCCTCTTAAGAAACCTGTAATGCAGGTCAGGAAGCAACAGTTAGAACTGGATATGGAATAACAGACTCGTTCCAAATAGGAAAAGGCATACGTCAAGGCTGTATATTGTCACCCTGCTTTTTTAACTTATATACAGAGTATATCATGAGATATGCTGTGCTGGATGAAGCACAAGCTGGAGTCAAGATTGCTGGGAGAAATATCAATAACCTCAGATGTGCAGATGACATCACCCTTATGGCAGAAAGTGAAGAGAAACTCAAAAGCCTCTTGATAAAAGTGAAAGAGGAGAGTGAAAAATTTGGCTTAAAGCTCAACATTCAGAAAACTAAGATCATGGCATTTGGTCCCATCACTTCATGGGAAATAGAAGCGGAAACAGTGAAAACAGAGTCAGACTTTATTTTGGGGGGCTCCAAAATCACTGCAGATGGTGATTGCAGCCATGAAATTAAAAGACGCTTACTCCTTGGAAGGAAAGTTATGATCAACCTAGCTAGCATATTAAAAAGCAGACATTACTTTGCCAACAAAGATCCATCTAGTCAAGGCTATGGTTTTCCCAGTGGTCATGTATGGATGTGAGAGTTGGACTGTGAAGAAAGCTGAGGCCAAAGAATTGATGCTCTTGCACTGTGATGTTGGAGAAGACTCTTGAGAGTTCCTTGGACTGCAAGGAGATCCAATCTATCCATTCTAAGGAACAGTCCAGGGTGTTCTTTGGAAGGAATGATGCTAAAGCTGAAACTCCAATACTTTGGCCACCTCATGCAAAGAGTTGACTCATTGCAAAAGACCCTGATGCTGGGAGGGACTGGGGGCAGGAGGAGAAGGGGATGGCAGAGGATGAGATGGCTGGATGGCATCACTGACTCGATGGACAAGAGTCTGAGTGAACTCCGGGAGTTGGTGATGGACAGGGAGGCCTGGTGTGCTACAGTTCGTGGGGTCGCAAAGAGTCAGACACGACTGAATGAACTGAACTGAACTGAACTGAAGTCTGACTTCACAGATTCCATGATTTACGTGTACCATAATTTACTCAGCCAGTCCCTGTGGATGAGCAATGTGTTCTTTTCCTCCCCCAATTACAAAACTGCTCCAATTAATATCCTTGTGCAGGTATCTTAGCAAACATTTGTGAGTGTTCACAGAAGAAATTCTTATTGCAAGATTCTGAAGTCCATGAGCACATGCATTTTAGTTCTATAGATATTATCTACCCAGTAGTAACAGCTACTCCTAGGAACACAAGGGTTCCCCTGATTTAATTACCTCCTGAGATAAGGTGAAAGGGATCAACCTGCCATTGGAACAGGATCCCCTTATTACTACATGCAGTATTGAATGTGTGTGTGCACAGACTGGGTGGATAAGAGGGAGGTGGATTGGATGAGAGAGAAAAATAAAAGAAATTCTGTGGAATTTGAGAAGGGCTGTCATCCTAACCACTGATAAGGAAAAAGGTGGAGAAAAGAGTTATAAAGGCTGCATTTATAGTATCGCTCTATCTCAGCTAGAGGCTCGGAGTAGCCCAGAAATAGTGACAGCTCCCGCTGGGCTCCAGGCTTTGAGGCGCCTTTGTTCCGTGTGTGCCTCACTTACTCCCGCTACTCTAACAACTTGTGTGATCACGCACAGTTCTGGGGGGTCCCTGGGCGCTCAGCTGGGTGGTTCTCACGTGGGATCTCCCAGGTAGTTGCAGTCACTTGTGTGGCTATTATTTTGACTGGGATTGCCCAAAGGAATTTGTCATGCCCCCTCCACCCCCAGCTTTCAGTAGGTGTCTCTCTTCCTAAAGAGAATAAGGATGGAGGCTTGGCTATTGATCTCGGGGTCAAATTGACTTAAAGGAAAAGAATTTGTTGATTCAGGTAACTGAAATGTCTAGGAGTATTTAGCAACTAGTTCTAGTTGCTGTAAGTATGTCATTAGGAATTTGTTTCTCTTTCTCTCTCAAATTCACTTTCCTTTCTCTTGACTTCTTTCTTAAATAATGCCTCTAAGAGCTTCAGGCTTAAGATTAGCAACCCAGGACTTCCCTTCAGTCCAGTGGTTAAGATTTCACCTTCCACTGCAGTGGATGTGAGTTCGATTTCTGGTCAGGAAACTAAGAGCCCACATGTCGCATGGTGTGGCCAAAAGTAAAAAAAAAAAAAAAAAAAAAAAACAACCCTGGGAGAAAGAAACCCCTGTCACAGCAGCTTCAGCACCATTCTGAAGCTGTTTCTTGGACTGGTATGAGTCACAGGCACGTCCTGTGGGGAGAGAACAAATCACTCCACCCAGGGAAGGGAATACCCTGGCCCAGTCAGTGGCCCTCAAGAGGGAACCAGACTCACCAAAATCCTATGAACTGAGATGGATAGTGAGGCGAGGTGGTTCCTTAAAAGTGGAAAAAGGGAGACAGTGGAGCTCACTGATTCCAGTCCCCGACCCAGTGATGGAGTCCCTTCCACACCACCTCTGTAAACACTTAGAAATGATCTGTGAGAGGAAGCTTGCTCACTGCCTTGGATAGTAATCTGTCCCACTAGCAGTCAGCTTTAAGTAAGTCATTACCTAGTAAAATAAATGCTAACACTGTCAGTGGTTCCTCTGTGTCAGGCACTCAGTATGTACTTGACAGTCATTTTTCAATTTCTTTTCATAATTCCTGGGAAATGATTTCCTATTGTTAACTCCACTTTATAGAGGAGGAAAATAAAGTTAAAAGATTCTAAGTAACTCAGGTGTTTCAAGGCACGGGGTGCATTAAGGGGCTTGCCCAGGGCATCTGAACTGATAATAGTGAGCCAGAGCTCAAGAAATATTCGATAGTTGAATGGATAAACGGATGTGAAACTAACTGGACAAAATCTCCGTGGTAAAGAAGACTTGCCACCCTGTGATTTTTATTCCTCGATTGTACTTTGGCCTCTGGAGTTATTTGGCTAAGCTCTTAGGCTCTTCAAATAACTATACAGCTATGATATAACCTCTAAGACTTGAGTCAGCGGGGAAGCATCCCTAGCACCTTCTTCCATTCTGAATGTCAAATAGTTTGTAGAGATGTCACTAGGTGCCCTTTTCTGGACAGGCTCAATGTCCCTCTTAATATGTGCTTGAAATGGGGTCCAAATGGGTCCAACCTGCTCCAAATGGGGTCTGACTGATGGGAGGTATTCTGGCACCTTGTCTCTGGCTCCTACACCTCTGTGAGCAGATTCTCAGACTATATGCAAATCTTAAGGAACCACTGACAACATAAACTTGGAATCCTCTTCCATCCTAAATTCCATTCCTCATTCCATTCTTCATCTATGCTTCTGCTGAGTCTGCCCCAGTTGTAACAGGGCACATGATTTTTGCAGCCTGGGGGCAAGGCCTTTTTTTGTCCTTGGTAAAGTTCACCCGGTTTGTTTATTGTCCCAGACATTACTGGGGATTTTCATTCTGTCATTCAACATCTCACTTCTGTCTCCCAGACTGAGTTCTCTTCAAATTTGACAAGCCTGCATTTAACCAAGTCAGAAGTTAAAGACAGACTTGTCGAAACAGAGGCATGAATGGCATGAATAGCAAATGCCACCAGAGGCCTTCTAATGGACTTCCTGACCTGTTAACACATCCCACTAACTGTCACTCCTCCTTCAGTTTTCTGCCTTTTCTACAAGAGTTTACAAGAGATGTTGTCATATGTGAACTACTGATGAACCGTGTCCAAGGAGCTAATACTCCACTGCAATATCTCAAGAGGAAAAGTGGTTAGTTTCACATCCATTTATCCAGTCTAATATCCAGTCTATCTATCTAATATTTCTTGAGCACTAGCTCACTATTTATCAGTTCAGATGTCCTGGGCAAGCTGCTTAACATACCCATGCCTTAATTTTCTAGTCTGTAAAATGGGGATAATAATCTCATAGAGCTTATGTAGATATTAAATGAGATAACAAACCAAAGACTAGAATAGCTCCTGGAACATGATAAACGCTCAGTAAAGACAAAGTGCACTGTCGTGAACCTGTTAATGCTGGTTTTCCTCCCTTCCTGGTTCCTGGGTCAGATCCATCCACTTGCATGTCTGTATTTCGTCCTTCTTCGACCCCCTCAGTTTCCTCGCTGGCTCACATGAGGACCCGGCGCCTTCTCTTTTTCTCCCTCGCTTTGGCCCTGTCGCTTTGGTGCCATTCTGAGGCCCTCCTGTCATCCCTCCTGTCAAAGTCAAGCCCTTCCTGGCAGGTGCCTGCCTCGGCCCGTCTGAAGGTTGCGACAGCTCCTCCCAGAGAGGGCTTTGCGGCCTCCCGCTGCCGGCCAGCTGGCAACAGTGCCCTGAGGTGTTTGCCTCACTTCCTTGAGATTCTTAACGGGACCACAGTTCCAGTCCTTTCTCCCTGTATGTGAACTTTGACATGTGGACTGAGGATTTCCCTGCAAAGACCCCATGGACTGTAGCCAGCCAGGCTCCTCTGTCCACAGAGTGAGTCTCCATTCTCTATTCCAGGGGATCTTCCCGACCTGGGGATCAAACCTAGGTCTCCCACATCACAGGCCAATTCTTTGCCATCTGAACCCACCAGGGAAGCCCAAAGGTGTCTCACATAAACGGACTGGAAGTCTGACCAGTCCACCCAAGTCTCTCTCAGAAAGAGAGGCCCCAGCTCCGACAGACTGTGGGAAGAGGGCTAGCAGTCAGACAATCTTATCATTCCCAAGTGCTCTGACAGGGCAGAGGACTGGGCCCCAGCCTCCTAGCCTCCAGGCTCAGTTCCCTTGGGCTCTCTCCTGAAAGGCTACCTCTCATCTCTAGAGTCTACTGCCCAGGAATCTGCCCCCCACACTCTCTCCAGCTTCTGGGTTTTGTTTTGTCTTCTGCTTCCCTCCATGCCCTTCCACCTGCTGGCATTACACAATTTGTTTACTGTTTATCTCCCTGCTAGAATGAAAGCTCCTAGAGAACAGAGTCTTTCACCCCAGAGCCAAAACAGAGCCTCCCTGGACTGAAGCAGCACTTAGGGAAAAGCCACTGAATGAATGAGTGAAACAGCCGAGTCCCGCTGAACGAGCTTGAAGGGGCTTTGGAGACGGCCTAGTCCTTCCCTCGAATTTTTTCACGAAAGGGAACTGGGAACAGTCCAGAGATTCTAAATGACGGCTCAGATGTGACACTGGAACTCGACTTTGTGCTTCCAAGGTGCTTTCAGGACACACTATCCCCATCTGACTTCCCACACACTCTCTGAAGATTGTTCTGATGGTGACAACGGAAAGCAACTTAGAGCGGCTAGGTTGCTCAGGATCACACAAACAGAATTTAAACTCAAGTGGGTCTCACCCCAGAACTCTGCTTTAAATCAGTAGGTTGGGGATGACAAATATATTTCATTTCAAGAGACAAGTACAATTAAGGGAGAATGCTACCTAGGGCCACCATTCTGAGGAGTCAGGCTACGTCTAGCTTCTGTAGAAAAGTGTGTGACTGATTAGCAATGCTACCACTGGCAGAGGATGGGGAGCAGCAGGCTTTTGCCATCCATGGCACCCAAGGATATTGTAATACTATACTGTTAGGCTCTTTATCCAAGACTCTTTCTGCCTCCTATTTCTACAGCTCCTTCCTTAACATGAAGAAGCCTTATGGGAAGGTTGCCAAACACAGCTGAGTTGAAGGCCAAACATTGTTAGAAAGGAACTGAACACACATTAGGTTATTCTAGAACCTCTCATCCATCACATAGGGCTTAGTATCACCTCCACAGAAGAGAGGCATAAATATGTTAATGACAGGGGACAGATCATCCAAAATTATTTATATCTGTGTTTGGAAGGGGCAGTATGACCTTTGGGCACTTGGTTCTGTTAGCCTCTGAGTCCTCTGAGAACACAGGAACATCCCTGAAATGAACTATGCAGTGGTGGGACTAGAGAAGCACTTGCTGCCAGTGACCACAGAGCTGAGACCCCATCTGCACGGGAGCATGGCTGTGGCCACTCGTGGCTGAGACTCCCAGGAGGTAAACCTGTGAACCTACACAGGCTTACTGAGTCATGAGCTAAGGCTGTAAAATGCCTTGCATCACACAGGCCTCAAATGGGCACAGTGACAGGCATTTCCATTTTCCCCAGCTGTCTGGACATGTTCCACACGGTGCTAACAACATGAGTTTAGACACAGACCCTGCCTGCAAGGACACGATGCCCCTGTTGGGGACACCAGACTAACCTGCCCCTGGCAAAGGCATGTACAATTGGCTGGTATCCCTCTCCACCTTCATTTCCCTTCCCTTCTCAGAAACAGCCTATCTTGAGGCCTATCTTGAAAGTCCCCTGATAGTTTGTGTTGTTTTACACCCCATGCCTTTGCTGACGCTCCTAAGCTACCTGGCAAATAGTTCTTCACGGCTTTGAATCTCATCCGTGGTTTGCTGCAGCTATGGGGCCTTTAACCACTCTGAGCCTCTGTTTCTTCCTCTTACAATGGGACTGATGACACTTTCACCTCTTAGGTTTGTTGTCAAATTTAATGAGTTAATATCAAGCACTTACAAGTGTGCTCAGCACTTAAGAATCACTACAGTTACTCATTGTTATTACTCATCCTTCAAGACTTACTTGAAGCTTATCTCTACCAGGAAGCATTGCAAAAATATCTCATACAAAATCAAAAGACAAAAGATTACCTGGAAAAGACGTTTGCAACATGTATGACAGAGGACTCATTTCTTTAATTTATAAGGAACAAGCACAGAACTGTGGGAAGATCACAGTTCAGTTGAATAATGCCCAATGGACAGGAACATGCCATTCACAGAAAAAGAAATACAAGTGTCAGTAAGCAAGAAATGATGCCACGTTTCATTCATTATTGTGTCAGTTAGGCAGCAATGAGAGGGCATTTTTCACCTATCAGATTGGCAAACTGATTGGAGGAAACTAATCATTTGCTTATACTCTTGGAGGGAGTATGATTCCTTCAACCATGTCAGCAGGCATTTCCCTGGTGGCTCAGAGGTTAAAGCGTCTGCCTGCAATGCAGGAGACTGGGGTTCAATCCCTGGGTCGGGAAGATCCCCTGGAAAAGGAAATGGCAACCCACTCCAGTATTCTTGCCTGGAGAACCCCATGGGAGAGAGGAGCCTGGTAGGCTACAGTCAAAGGGGTTGCAAAGAGTCAGACATGACTGAGCTATTTCACTTTCATCAAAACTAAAAATGCTCGTTTCTGTAGTCCAACAATACTCTTGTTCACTCTATTAATATCCTCACAAAATAATAATATATTATTATTTATATTATATTATATTAATAATATATATTATTTATATATATTTAAATAATATATATATTATTTATATTATATTATTATTATAAAAAACAATAATATATGTCACTACTGTATGCTAGGTTTCATAACAGTGCCAGGCCTACAGAGATGCTTGGCAAATATTTGTTTAATGAACATACAAACCAAAATGTTCATTATAGCAATGTTTGTAATAGAAACTGAAAACAACAGAAATGTCCAGCAATATGGAGGCTTTAAATAAATGACCGGAGAATTCTGTAGCTGTAAAAACAATGTCATACATCTGTACCTTCTGGTTCAAGATTTCTACTATATAAGGTGAAAGAAAAAAAACACTTAAAAACATCAAGTTGCAGAACAATAAGCACTGTAGATAATCATTGGTGTAAATAAGAAAGAATGTGCATACATAAATATTCAGATATTCTAGTATAAACATTTTCTTTTGAGAAAGATGTTTTGGAAGCTGTTCATAAATTTATTTGTGGTGAACAACCAAGGATGGAGAAGTAGGCAGAAAGAATTTTGCTTACTATATTTTAATTTTTTGGAATGTTGTTGATTTATAATGTTGTATTAGTTGCAGGTATATAGCAAAGTGATTCAGTTATGCATACATATATATTCATTCTTTTTCAGATTCTTTTCTCATATAGGTTATTTCAGAATATTGGTAGAGTTCCTTGTGGTGCTATACGGTAGGTTCTTATTGGTTATTTTTCTTATATACAGTAGTTTCTGTATGTTCATCTCAAGCTCCTGATTTATCCCTTCTTCTACGCTGTTTCGCCTTTGGTAACCATTAGTTTTTTGTTGTTGTTGTTGTTGAAGAATAATTGCTTTACAGAATTTTGTTGTTTTCTGTCAAACTTCAACCTGAATCAGCCATAGGAATACATATGTCCCCTCCCTTTTGAACTTCCCTCTCACCTCCCTCCCCACCCCACCCCTCTTAGTTGATACAGATCCCCTGTTTGAGTTTCCTAACCATACAATAAATCCCCATTGGCTGTCCACTTTACACATGGCGATGTACGTTTCCATGTTACTCTCTCCAGACCTCTCCCCCTCTCCTCCCCTCTCCCCATGTCCACAGCTCTGTCTCTAGGTCTGTTTCTCCATTGCTGCCATGTAAATAAATTCTTCAATACCATTTTTCTAGATTCTGTACATGTGCATTAGAATATGATATTTATCTTTCTCTTTCTGACTGACTTCACTCTGTATAAGAGGTTCTAGGTTCATCCATCTCATTAGAATTGACTCAAAGGCATTCCTTTTCGTGGGTGAATAATATGCCGTCGTGTATATGTATCACACCTTCTTTATCCATTCATCTGTTGATGGACATCTAGGTTGCTTCCATGTTCTAGCTACTGTAAATAGTGCTGCAATGAACAATGGGATACATGTGTCTTTTTAAATTTTGGTTTCCTCAGGGTATATCCCTAGGAGTGGGATTGCTAGGTCATATGGTGGTTTTATTCCTAGCTTTTTTAAGGAATTTCCATACCATCTTCCATAGTGGCTGTATCAATTTACATTCCCATCAAAAATGCAAGAGCATTCCCTTTTTTCCACACCCTTTCCAGCATTTATTGTTTGCAGACTTTTTGATGATGGCTGTTCTGACTGGTGTGATATCTCATTGTAGTTTGATTTGCATTTCTCTAATAATGAGCGTTGTTGAGCATCTTTTCATGTGGTTTGCTAGCCATCTATATGTCTTCTTTGCAGAATGTCTGTTTAGGTCTTTTTCCCACTTTTTGATCGGGTTGTTTGTTTTTCTGGTATTGAGTTGTATAAGCTTGTTTTTTTATTTTGAAAATTAATCCTTTGTCAGTTGTTTCATTTGGTATTATTTTCTCTCATTCTGAGGGTTGTCTTTTCACCTTGCCTACAGTTCCCTTTGCTGTGCAAAAGATTTTAAGTTTAATCAGGTCCCACTTGTTTACTTTTGTTTTTATTTTCATTACTCTAGGAGGTGAGTCATAGGAGAGTTTGTTTTGATTTATGTGGAGTGTTCTGCCTATGTTTTCCTCTAAGAGTTTTATAGTTTCTAGTCTTACATTTAAGTCTTTAATACATTTTAAGTTTATCTTTGTGTATGATGTTAAAAAAGTATTCTAATTTCATTCTTTTACATGTAGCTGTTTAGTTTTCCCAGCACCATTTATTGAAGAGGCTGTCTTTGCCCCATTGTATATTCTTGTCTCCTTGTCGAATATAAGGTACTCATAGGTGCATGGGTTTATTTCTGGGTTTTCTATCTTGTTCCTTTGCTCTGTATTTCTGTTTTAGTGCCAGTACCATACTGTCTTGATGACTGTAGCTTTGTAGTATAATCTGAAGTCAAGAAGGTTGATTCCTCCAGCTCCATTCTTCTTTTGCAAGACTGCTTTGGATATTTGGGGTCTTCTGTGTT
>SJYC01035681.1:0-15790 GCA_006408675.1 Madoqua kirkii
GAAGAACTAAAGAGCCTCTTAATGAAAGTGAAAGAGGAGAGTGAAAAAGTTGGCTTAAAGCTCAACATTCAGAAAACTAAGATAATGGCATCTGGTCCCATTACTTCTCAAATAAATGGGGAAACTATGGGCACAGTGTGAGACTTTATTTTGGGGGGCTCCAAAATCACTGTAGATGGTGACTGCAACCATGAAATTAATAGATGCTTGCTCCTTGGAAGAAAAGTTTTGACCAACCTAGACAACATATTAAAAACCAGGGATATTACTTTGCCAACAAAGGTCCATTTAGTCAAAACTATGGTTCTTCCAGTAGTCATGTATGAATGTGAGAATTGCACCATAAAGAAGGCTGAGCACTGAAGAGTTGATGCTTTTGAACTGTGGTGTTGGAGAAGACTCTTGAGAGTCCCTTGGACTGCAAGGAGATCCAACCAGTCCATCTTAAAGGAAACCAGTCCTGAATATTCATTGGAAGGACAGATGCTGAAGCTGAAACTCTAATACTTTGGCCACCTGATGCAAAGAACTAACTCACTGGAAAAAATCCTAATGCTGGGAAAGATTGAAGGCAAGAGGAAAAGGAGATGTCAGCAGAAGAGATGGTTGTATGGCATCACTGACTTGATGGATATGAGTTTGAGTAAGGTCCGGAAATTGGTGATGGACAGGGAAGACTGGTGTGCTACAGTCCATGGGGTCACAAAGAGTCAGACACAGCTGAGCAACTGATCTGAACCAAACTGAACTCATAGTTTTGTGGTTGGAGAAGATGCTCGATATGCTTTCAACTTTCTCAAATTTACTGAAGTTTGATTTGTGACCCAAGATGTGGTCTATCCTGGAGAATGTTTCATGTGTACTTAAGAAGAAGGTGTATTCTTCTGCATTTGGATGGAATGTCCTAAAGATATCAATGAGATCCATCTCATCTAATGTATCATTTAAGACTTGTGTTTCCTTATTAATTTTCTGTTTTGATGATCTGTTCATTGGTGTGAGTGGGGTGTTAAAGTCTTCTACTATAATTGTGTTACTGTCAATTTCTCTATCTGTATGTCTGCTTCTTTGGGGAAATGTCTATTTAGGTCTTCTGCCCATTTTTCAATTGAGTTGTTTGGTTTTTCTATATAGAACTGCATGAACTATTTATATATTGTGGAAATTAATCATTTGTCAGTTGATTTATTGGCAAATATTTTCTCCCATTTTGTGGGTTGTCTTTTTTCTTGTTTGTGATTTCCTTTGTTGTGCAGAGGTTTAATTAGGTCACATTTGTTTACTTTTGCTTTTATTTTCATTACTCTAGGAGGTAGATCAAAGAAGATATTGCTATGATTTATGTCAGAGTGTTCTGCTTATGTTTTCCTCTAAAAGTTTTAGTGTCTGGCCTTACATTCAGATCTTTTATCCATTTTGAATTTATTTTGAAAAACAAATTAAAGGAAACACATATATTTGTTTTATTTTAAAATATAAATAACTGAATCTGCATTTTGTCTTTTAGTACCTTCCTAAGCTCTCCAATACCCACTCCAGTACTCTCACCTGGAAAATCCCATGGATGGAGGAGCCTGGTAGGCTGCAGTCCTTGGGGTCGCTAAGAGTCAGACTCGACTTAGTGACTTCACTTTTATGCACTAGAGAAGGAAATGGTAACCCACTCCGGTGTTCTTGCCTGGAGAATCTCAGGCACAGGGGAGCCTGGTGGGCTGCCGTCTACAGGGTCGCACAGAGCTGGACACTACTGAAGCCACTTAGCAGGCTCTCCAAAATCTGCTCTACCTGTCTCTAAGTCTCCTCAGACTCTCCAGGGCCTTGCTCCTGCATGCGCCCCCCCCCCAGTTCTTGCCTGGAGAATCTCAGGACAGGGGAGCCTGGTGGGCTGCCGTCTACAGGGTCGCACAGAGCTGGACACTACTGAAGCCACTTAGCAGGCTCTCCAAAATCTGCTCTACCTGTCTCTAAGTCTCCTCAGACTCTCCAGGGCCTTGCTCCTGCATGCGCCCCCCCCCCCAACTCCCTACCTTCCCCCGTTTTCCCTCCACTCTCCCTGTTCTTTAAGGAAGCAGTCCCCAACCTTTTTGGCAGTAGGAACCAGTTTCACAGAAAACAACTTTTCCACAGACAGGAGGGTGGAGGGTGGAAGATGGTTTAGGAGGTGATGCAAGCAATGGGAAGCAATGGAGAGTGGCAGATGAAAGTAGTAAGGAAAAAATTACTGCCCATTACAGAGTAATCTCCGGAAGTTGGTGACAGACAGGAAAGCCTGGCGTGCTGCAGTCCATGGGGCTGCAAAGAGTTGGACACAAATGAGCAACTGGACTGAACTGAACAGAGTCAAGAGCCTGTAGGTCTCCAAATCAAGACTTTTCCCTACTTAGTGATCAAACCCCTGCTTGGCTGGAAATGTTGAAGAGGAGCTGGTGAGGGATAGAAGATGCCATAAGAACTATAAAATGCTACTGCAAAATATCTCTGGGTACTGAGGGAAGATGACCATCTGAGGGAGTGGATAAAGTCAAAAGCTTTATAATCAAAGATGCAAAAACAGTTGTTCAGTTGCTAAGTCATGTCTGACTCTTTGCGACCCCGAGGACTGCACCACACCAGGCTTTCCTGTCCTTCACCATGTCCTGGAGTTTGCTCAAACTCATGTCCATTGAGTCAGTGATTTTATCTAGGTATCTCATCCTCTGCTGCCCCCTTATTCTTTTGCCCTCAATCTTTCCCAGCATCCGAGTCTTTTCCAATGAGTCAGCCCTTCGCATCAGGCAGCCAAAGTATTGGAACTTCAGCTTCAGCATTGGTTCTTCCAATGATATTCAGTGTTGATTTCCTTTAGGATTGATTGGTTTGATTTCCTTGCTGTCCAAGGGACTCTCAAGAGTCTTCTCCAGCACCACAATTTGAAAGCATCTACTCTTCAGCACTCAGTCTTCTTGATAGAGTCAATGAAAATTTCATGGCTGCCTTAAATTAAATTTTCTGGCCATTTAATGGGGCTTAGTTCTCCCATGAAGAGAAAGTATATGGTTTATGGGTTAGATTAGCCATGTCTGTAAGTTCCTCTGACATTTGTACTTAGAAGCAGGTGCTGCGAGAGGCCAGCAGACCAAGGATAAGGTATAGGGATAGGCAGGGTGAATAGCAGACCTGCTTAGCCCCTTTATTGCTATTTCCCATCCTACCCCAGCTCCCTCCCATCTGTTATGGCCCTGACCTCTAAAGCACAAACATCACTGTAGCTTCGGCACCAGCAGCCTAAGTGGTTTCAATAACATGGCTCAGGAACTCAGATGAGGGATGGCATAAAACAACAGTGAAAACATGTGCCCTAGAGGGATTCAAGTAGGATAGTACTCAGTCCTTGCTCTGCCATTAACCGGATGCGTGACCTTGAGCAAGTAGCCCCTCTCTCTGCAGGTTAACTAGGTGTACAGAACTGAGACTCCTTCTTCATGAACATTCTCTACTGAATTCTCAACTTCACCTGTTTTCTTAGACTTTGAACTTCTAGAAGCACTGGAGGTTACCCAGAGAGAAAACAAATTTGCTGAATGAAGGAAATTCAGCATACACATCTTTCATCTCTCATCAGAGGTTTCATAAGCAATTACTAGAGTATTTTGCCCAGTTTCTAACTTAATCTCATGATGTTTATTGAAGGCTTATTACATGTTAAGCAACTGGATTAATATTTTGGAACAAACATTGTAAATAATATTAACAATACTCATGTATGTTATATCCTTAACTCAGTTCTGGGGAGGTAGGTATTATTATCCCCATTTATATAAAAAAAACAGATGCTGATGGATTAAGAAAACTGGCCCAAGGCATATAGCAAGTAAACAGAGCCAAGACAAAAACTCATGGTGGTCTGATTTCAGAACTCTAATACTTTACTAAGATTTACTGACTCAACTGGAAATTATTATAGGTGGCTTAGAAAGAATGAATAATTACCACATACAATAAATCTGTTCCTGGTCTAAGCAGTGTTTTCTCTTTCCTCTCCTGGAAGGCAGGTTTGCTTTCCAACCAAATTGTAACTCCCCCCAGCAACCCTTAATTCAGCTGTTTACCTGATTCCTATTACAGCATCTCCAGAGGTTGGATGGACAGCTGACCCACCATGCAGGCCTGTTTATCTTAAGCCCTCAAGCTAGATTCATTCTCTATACGGAAATTGTCATTTTTCACGGGAAGGAAAATGAACCTTCTTTACAACTTTACAATATTGCCCAGAATGTGGATTCCACATTCTACTGAGCTAAAGAAACTTTGCTAAGAATTCGCAGTGATATTTATTTTGTGGTCGTTATTTAAACTGAAGGGCCACTAAGCCACTTGACCAGACAAAGGGATAGATGACAATTTAACTTTCCAGAGGTGCAGGTAGCAGGAACCAGGGAGCTCTTGCTCTGTGGCTGAGGCCTGGACCTCAGAGTGAAAGGAGAGTCTTAAGCCACTTTGTGTGGCTCTGGGAGCCTATTGGTTCCAACAGAAATCTTGGAAGTCAATAGAGTACTTTCTGGGACCGAGTGGCAGGGACAGGAGGAAACAAGTTCAGTTTAGCTTTCTGGGTTCACCAACTGAGACCCAAAAAGAACATTCTGCTCATACATGTGAGGCAAAGGAAAAGAGTGTAATTGCTGTAAGCCTGGGTTTCCCAGCCACTGTTGTGTACTTTTCCCCAGTATTATAACCCCAGTGTCTAGAGCAGGGCACAGTTAGTGGCCTAAACCTGGCCACAGGCTGCTTTTGTAAACAAAGGCTTATTGAAATAAGCCATGCTTATTCACTACATGCTTATTCACTCTGTCTTCGGCTGCTGCTATACTACAAAGGCAGAGATGAATCATTGTGACTGACCACTTAGCCCTTGAAGCCTAGAATATTTACTGTCTGGCCTCTTAGAGAAAGATTTTAATATCCCTGATCTAGAATATTATCTCTATCACAATAGATGCTCAACAAATATGTAATGAGTGAGTGAAGCGTTTTCTCTGTTGGTGCCGCAGACCTTAGTTTGGAATGTAGAGGATGTGTGCATGCTTAGTCACTCAGTCGTGTTTAACTCTTTGTGATTGTGTGAACTATAGCCCGCCAGGCTCCTCTGTCCATGGGATTTCCCAAGCAAGAATGCTGGAATGGGTTGCCATTTCCTCCTCCAAGAGATCTTCCCAACCCAGGGATCGAACCCGTGTCTCCTACATCTCCTGCTCTGCAGGTGGATTATATACCACTGAGCCACTGAGGAAGCCTTGGTATAGAGGACATGGGTGTAGAATTCAGAACAGGGCAGATCTGGTTTCGAGTCCTGGTTCCACCATCTCTAAGCCCTGAGACCTTAGGCATGTTATTTGCCTTCTCTGCGTTTCCTATGCCTCATTTGTAAAACAGCGATAATACTAGGCATTTATGATGAAAGAATAAATCACACACTGCATAGAAAGCTCAGAGACTGGCTCACATAGCTGCTGAATACATGCTACCTAGTTGTGAGTAATATCTAGGAGCCTTTGGTGAGAGAGGCTCTGACCACTTGGACACTGTGAAGAGGGAGTTGGCAGTCAGAAGATTCTTCTACCACTTGTGAGCTCTCTGCAGGAGGGGAAGTTCAGAGATGATTGTTAACTCAACATTTAAACTGGTAAAAAGCTACCCGTCAGACAATGTACATGTGATATTTAAGATGATGTATGAATAGGCAAGATTTAATAGCAATAGACTTTCAGGTGTTCTTCCAATGGTGAAAAATAATGATCCATCCCTATTTTCTCACATATTCCTCTGATGACCAATTGTGAAAAACTTCCTTGAGTCAGGGCCAAGCTACCGAGGTGATAAGAACTCACTGGAGCTACCTGGTCACAGAGGGACTGACCTTGACCCTCTTCACCACCTGGTGATCAAGTCCCCAAAGAGGGAAGTGTTTTCTCATCTACTGTGGGTATGGCCGCTTTGTGCTGTGGATGGTATTTATTTTTCTCTGGTTGGATCTCTTAATGTGTCCTAGAAGAAGTCTCTAAGCCCTCCAATTCCCCAGGTTAAACCAGAAACAAAATAATCACTGGCAGGTGAAAATCCACACTAGAAAGAGACTGAGTCAGAAACATGTTGTAACTGAGGACTAGAAATACCCATATGGATAGCTTCCCTGATTCTGAGACTTTGTAAATTACTCCACACGCCTGGTTGCAACATACCAGTTCCTCCATTTTTTTCCCACTCATGTAGGGAAGAATATGGCAATTTCCAGAACTCACTGGGACTATGCTGACAAGTGCATTTTCATATGTGAGAATGGCAGCTGGAGAGTAACCCCAGCCCTCATTCACATGCATCAAGCTCTGACCCCTAACCCTCAAATCCCAGCTCTCATTAAGAACCACTCATCTCCACCATGTAGAATTCAATTATAGGAACCTCTAGGGTCTGAGAATCTTCAGTTTGTTCTGACAAACAGAAGCTTATTAAAGAGGGAAATGAAAAAATACAATCCAGACTTGCATTTCTTCATGTTTTTATTTTCTTATATTTTAGGATTCAGGATACGATAATCCCCTCTCCTGGGAGTCAATTGCTACCTCTCTACAGAGAGAAACACTGAGAATTTTCTATCTCTAAGGTTTTCTCCTAGGGCTTTCCCAGTGGCTGGGCAGTAAAGAAACTGCCTGCGATGCCAGAGATGAGGGCTCGATCCCTGGACTGGGAAGATCCCCTGGAAAAGGGAATGGCAAACTTCTCCAGTATTCTTTTTTAAAATTTTATACTTTATGTTTAATTGAATGATAGTTACTTCACAATATTGTGATGGTTTTTGCCTTACATCGGCCTGAATAGGCCATAGGTATACATATGTTCCCTCACTCTTGGAGCCCCCCCCACCTTCTGCCTCCTCCAACCTCCCTCTTTACCCCACCCTTCTAGTGAATGAACCACTCTAGTATTCTTGCCAGGAGAATTCCATGGACAGAGGAGCCTGGTGGGCTACAGTCCATAGGGTCACAAAGAGTCAGACACAACTGAAGCAACTGAACACACACACAAAGTTGTCTTCTGGACCACATCTGTTGGATCTTCAACCACAAACATCAATTATCAGCTGATAACTAGACCACCACCTGCCACCAAGCACATGACCAAACGGCCACAAAACTCAAACATGTTTCTATATCCTTCCAGAAAGCACAACATACGCCCCAAATGCTCCCATAAACATCCATAGACCAATTTCAAACTATATGAGGAAAAATCCTTAAAGCTTCAGCAGGCTTGGCAGCTGATGGGAGTGGGAGGAGCTTTGAGGGAGGAGGTCTGGAGTAGTTCCCCGCTCCACACTCAGGCACGAACTCAATGTCTTCTTTCTGTGAGTCTTCCATCTTCACATGAGCCATACTGTCTCCTTGCAAGCAATCAAATGTTGGGATATCTTAGCTCAAGAGGACAGTGACCTAGCCCAGACAGGTAACCTGTGTGCATGCGTGCACGCTAAGTCACTTCAGTCTTGTTGGACTCTTTGTGACCCCACAGACTGTAGCCGGCCAGGCTCCTCGATGTAGACAAGAATACTAGAGTGGGTTGCCGTGCCCTCCTCCAGGGAATCTACCCAACTCAGGGATCAAACCTGTGTCTCCTGCAACTCTTGCATTACAGCAGATTCTTTACCACTAGCACCACTGGGAGCCCCTAAACAAGTGACTCTAGGCTCCAAATTCCCTGTTAACTGAAAAATAAGCCCTTGTTTCTCTGCAACACAATGAAAATAAAGTAGGTGATATTTGTCCAAGGTCTGAAAAACAAGAAAGAGCACTAACAAGGACCAAGGAACCCATGGGAACCACATGGTCACAGGCAGACTGACCTTGGCCCTGTTTACCAGCTGGTGGTTGAGTCTCTGAAGAGGGAAGTATTTTCTCATCTACTACAAGTGTGGCCCTTCTGTGCTGTGGGTGTTTTTTTTTTTTTTTTTTAAGTATTCTTGCCAGGAGAATTCCATGGACAGAGGAGCCTGGTGGGCTACAGTCCATAGGGTCACAAAGAGTCAGACACAACTGAAGCAACTGAACACACACACAAAGTTGTCTTCTGGACCACATCTGTTGGATCTTCAACCACAAACATCAATTATCAGCTGATAACTAGACCACCACCTGCCACCAAGCACATGACCAAACGGCCACAAAACTCAAACATGTTTCTATATCCTTCCAGAAAGCACAACATACGCCCCAAATGCTCCCATAAACATCCATAGACCAATTTCAAACTATATGAGGAAAAATCCTTAAAGCTTCAGCAGGCTTGGCAGCTGATGGGAGTGGGAGGAGCTTTGAGGGAGGAGGTCTGGAGTAGTTCCCCGCTCCACACTCAGGCACGAACTCAATGTCTTCTTTCTGTGAGTCTTCCATCTTCACATGAGCCATACTGTCTCCTTGCAAGCAATCAAATGTTGGGATATCTTAGCTCAAGAGGACAGTGACCTAGCCCAGACAGGTAACCTGTGTGCATGCGTGCACGCTAAGTCACTTCAGTCTTGTTGGACTCTTTGTGACCCCACAGACTGTAGCCGGCCAGGCTCCTCGATGTAGACAAGAATACTAGAGTGGGTTGCCGTGCCCTCCTCCAGGGAATCTACCCAACTCAGGGATCAAACCTGTGTCTCCTGCAACTCTTGCATTACAGCAGATTCTTTACCACTAGCACCACTGGGAGCCCCTAAACAAGTGACTCTAGGCTCCAAATTCCCTGTTAACTGAAAAATAAGCCCTTGTTTCTCTGCAACACAATGAAAATAAAGTAGGTGATATTTGTCCAAGGTCTGAAAAACAAGAAAGAGCACTAACAAGGACCAAGGAACCCATGGGAACCACATGGTCACAGGCAGACTGACCTTGGCCCTGTTTACCAGCTGGTGGTTGAGTCTCTGAAGAGGGAAGTATTTTCTCATCTACTACAAGTGTGGCCCTTCTGTGCTGTGGGTGTTTTTTTTTTTTTTTTTTTTTTGGTAGGGTCTCTTAACGTGTCCTAGGTGTTCTGAAAGAAGTCTCCAAGTCCTGTGTGTGTGTGTGTGTGTGTGTGTGTGTGTGTGTGTGTGTGTGTACACGCTCAGTCATGTCCAACTCTGATCCTTTGGATTGTAGCCTGCTGCGCTCCCCTGTCCATGGAATTTCCAAGCAAGAATATTGGAGTGGGTTGCCATTTCCTTCTCCGGGGGATCTTCCTGACTCAGAGATTAAATGCACATCTCCTGTGTCACCTTAATTCCTTGCCTGTGACTGTCCTTGCTCTTAGTTACCCGTTGAACTATCTCAAAATAGACCAGGGCAAAGGCACGAGTAGCCTTCAACAAGAAGATGGCTTTTCTTCAGAAAGTTGGCCTGTAAACAAGCCTAGAGGGCTTAATTGATGATAGTGATGGGGTTGCAGGCTTTCACAGAAGCCGCCTACATTATTTTGTACAAAAGCCTCAAGGAATTAGCAGAGCCTTTCTGCAGATAACACCGTGCCTAGGACTTCAGGGCTGGCCTCTTCGGTTCCAGGGCTCAGAGTCCCTCCAGGTGGTGGAGGAATATCCACGATAGTGAATCTGAAGGCTCATTCTGCTCAGCTGGACCCACCCTGCTCAGCTGTCACTGCCTTGGTCCAGGCACTGGTCTCATTTTTGTGGAATAGAGTTCTCGTCTCTGGATAACACATTTTCAGCCCTGCGATTTTTTGGTGTCCTCCTACCTAAAGCCAAATTATGGGAGATAATTTGTCTCTTAATTAGCACCTTTGTGCCTCCACTGGCACCCAGACTGCACCCTGCTGATCTTTTGCTCTCACGCTCTCATCTGCCCCCATCAGCTGGGTCCTTTCTGTTCTACGCTCACCTCCAACTCTTCTCCCAGGTCACCCTGCCTCTTTGCTTCTTGCCCTTGGCCTTTTTCGTCACCTTCAGAAATGCTTCCTCTTCCCTTAGGCTCTCCTGAACAGGTAACAGGAGAGTCTGTGTTTTTCTTGTTCCATTCCAGCTAAACTTTCAAGCCCCACTCCCAAAATATCATCTGAGGAAAAATGTCAAGCCAGTTTAAGAAAAGACAGTTGGTAGCATGGGGAAGACAATCACAAAATTGCTTACAAGGGCCAGAGGGGACATCTTGCCACCTTCCTGTCCCACCCAAGCAAGGCTACAGGCGAACTGGGCTGAGAATTTGGTAAACTTTGGGAGGGTGGGAAACGGATGTTGAAGTATCTGTAATACCCTTAGCTGGAAGTCTACATGTTTATATCCACATACATTTCTTCACCTGAAAAGTGAGAGGTCATCATGGAAAGGAGGCTTTCTTTTTGCCTGACTCCTGATCTACTAATGCCAGCCCTCTACTCCCCTATTTTCTTATTTCTTTTTCTCTGCTGTTAACTCATACAACTTTGTTTTTTATTATGCAAATAAACCACCAAAGTACTTTCTAGAACAAGACAGGTCTTAATCACATTGACTCACTCTCTTTATTAATATGCTCCCATCCCTGCAAATAAACACAAAAGTCCCCTTCAAACAACTAGGAACACATTCAAAAAAGCAGCTGGTAGACATACAGAAATAAACACGAAAGGAGGTGACTGTCCACTAATAGCCTGAAGTATTCATTTAGGGGCACCCAAAGATTAGCAGGTTGACATGCACGGGTCCATTCAGAACACTGGGTGAGAGGGTGTCTGAGAGCTGAGGTGAGGAAAGAGCAGGAAGGAGATGGAGAGGGATCCAGTGGGTGTGAGAAATACTGCACAGTCGGCCAAGAGGCCCAGGGCTGTGCTCCTTGACTGATACTATTATGGTGGGCTGCGGCTTTCCCAATGGCAAAGAATCTTCCTTTGGTGCAGGAGACCCGACTTCAGGCCCTGCGTAGGGAAGATCCCCTGGAGAAGAGAATGGCTACCCACTCCAGGATTCTTCCCTGGAGAATCCCATGGACAGACAAGCCTGGCAGGCTACAGTCAATAGGGTCACAAAGAGCTGGACAGGATTAAGCGACTAACACTCCCTCCCTAAAGTGTCTGTACAGAGTAGTTTATCTGTCTTAGGCTGTAAACCACCAGAGAACAGGCCTGGCTCCCCGTCTATGCTGGTTATGCTCCATCAGGCACCAAGCGGTCATAGCTGATAATAGTGACGGTGGGCAACCCTGGGTCATGGGTTTGTTGACTGACTAAATGACCTAACTCCCAGACCCAAGTGTAAATGCCTGATGAATTGAAGAATACTGTAAAATACACTTCCTCTAGGCTTTACTGAAGCAGGAGCTCCTCACCTGCTTGAAATGGTTTTGGTGTCATCCTCCTGAAAGGCAGATGTGCTTACAGAGCTGCCGGTAGCCTCTTCAGCCTTAGAATTGCTTTGATGAGAGTCCCAGAACTTGAAGGCGCCTTGAAATGACGCTGTGTTTTCATTGATTATTTCCGCATCGGCCTCCGTCAAGGGCAGAAAGGGCTGAACATCATTCACTTTTGCGTTTCCAGAACTTAGAGCCATGTTAGAAGAGTATGGATGCTCCGGAAGTATTGATTTGAGGGGACAAGTGAGCTTCAGCCTAGACTGGAGTTCAATCCAGAACCAACCTCCGCTCCAACCCTCTTAGGAGCATCTCAGACACGTGCCAAGGCTCTCATTAAGCAAAAATGCAGAACTTTCTACCCCTGGCTCCTGCAAGCATTTGCGTTTATAAACTCTACAGTAAATGCTATTGCAATTCCAATTTGGTGAGTGGTAAACTGAGACCCAGAAATGCTGCAAACACTATTTGGGTCACATTGCTAGCAAGAGGTAGTAGCATCAACACTGGGCTTCCAGACCCCAAAGACTTTGTTCTCAGAAAGTGTTAGTCACTTAGTCGTGTCTGACTCTTTGTGAGCCCGCAGACTGTAGCCCGCCAGTTTCCTCTATCCATGGAATTCTCCAGGCAAGAATGCTGAAGAGGGTTCCCATACCCTTCTCCAGGAGATCCTCCCAACCCAAGGATCAAACTCGGGTTTCTCACGTTGCAGGCAGATTTTTTTGCCACCTGAGCCATCAGGAAGTAACCACTGAGTTAATCCTTCCACCGTGATTGTCTGCATGTCTATTGCTTAATCACTTGAGTGCTCAGGTGGGAGTTTCCTGGTCTGTAAAATGAAAATGATGAAACCTACTTAAAAGAATAGTGAGATCTAGATGATGCATATATAAACAATAAGCAGAAAAATGGTAAATATGCTTTCTAAAGAATTTATCCTTAAAAATTGAACCTAAGAGGCACATGGAGAATTTTCTCACCTAAATCGACTTAGGTAAGAAGTTATATAGAATCTCCTCCTTGAATTAATTAAAATAGTGATCCAGTCACCCACTTACTCTTTACTCATTCATCAAATGCGTCTCAAGGGTCCTCCACCACATACTTTTTGTACCAAACAACAGGGAAGCCTCGTAGTGAAATGGACTTTGAGACAGAAGGCTTAGACTGACCACCTCATTTTCTCTTGGCTAACTGAGTGAATGTGGGCAAGTCACTTAATTGCTTGGCCTTCCAATCCCATGGACAGAGAAGCCTGGAGGGCTGCAGTCCATGGGATCACAAAAGAGTTGGACATGACTCAGGGAAGAAACAACAACAGTTTTGCTCTCTGTAAAACAGGAATGATAACATCTAACCCACTCAGTTGGGACATTTAAATAAGATTTATATACAAAAAAGAACTAGGTCCAGGCTCTGATACAATGTACACACCTACAAAATCATAGCTACCATTTCTATCATTGGCTTACAATGTAAGGGCAGGGCAGGGGGAAAGGTAGAGCCCAGCTCAGCAGTAGCCACAGCAATTGTTTCAAACCTAGATTAAGATATCATTTACTAGGGAGAGGAAGAGATATTTCATCACTGGTATTGTTTAGAATTGCTGGTGCATGGTAATAATGAAAAAGCAAACTGACTCTTAGTTCATTTTATTACTGTTTTAAATTCCCTACAATAATGCCTTCTTTACTGCCTATATACACTCTTACCACCAGTCTTTGGGAAGCAAATGAATTGCACAATTGTGTCAAAGGATTCAAGTGGTGGTCAGAATTAATTTTCTTGGTTATAAACCACATTTATAGTAATCCCTTTTAGAGTCTGTGCAGGAAGTCAACAGGCTTTGTTAGCAGAAAACATCTTAGTCCAATTTCAAAAATCTGTGTTTTTTCCTATTAATAAATTTTTTGTGGTAGTATAACATACATAAAAAGCACATATTATGTAGCTCGCTGAATTTTCACAAGCAAAGCACACTCATAGAGTGGATGTCTCTGGTTAAATGAATCATGGGGTAGAGAACCTTCCAGCATTTAGTCACTTGAGTTTAGTATTTCAAGATCCTGCCTAGAAGAACACAGGGCTTGGTTTCCCAGACTCCCTGCTTCAGATTAAATTCTCAGTCTTTCCCCAACAAGAGATTCTGAACCATCCTCACCTTTCTCCTGAGCTCTAGATCTGTGTGAACCACAGAGGCAGAGAATCTAGGCGCATTAGCTTACCTACACTGCACCTGAAACCAAATGCTTTTTTCTACTCCTAGCTAAAACAGGGGCTTCCCCAGTGGAACAGTGGTGAAAATTGCCTGCCAGCATGGGAGAAGTGAGAGATGCAGGCTTCATCCCTGGGTTGGGAAGATCCTCTGGATTAGGAAATGGCAACCCAGTCCAGTATTCTTGCCTGGAAAATTCCATGGACAGAAGCACCTAGAGGGCTGCAGTCCATGGGGTCACAAACAGTCAAACATGACTGAGCTGCTGAGTGGGCACACACACACACACACACACACACACACAGGGAAAACTCAGCCTTTGCTCTTCCAACTCTCCTTACCCCCTCCAGTCAAACTCAAGTCTTGTCAATTTCGCTTCCCCTCTCCTCTGATCCCTTCTGCTCTCCCCTGATCCTTTCCACTATCACCTCTCACCTGGATGCCCACAACCCCCAACATGTCTCCTGGCCTCCAAGCTTTTCCCCAAACCTGTCTTCACTTATATCCTTAGGCATCTTTCTCAGCTGTGAATCTGATTATTTCACCCTTCTAATTTAAAAAATATATGTATTTATTTACTTGACTCCTAATGGGTCTCAGCTGCAGTGCAAGGGATCTTCCATCTTCATTGTGGTGTGTGAGATCTAGTTCCCTGACCTGGGATCAAACCTGGATCCCCTGGATCAGAAGCATGAAGTATTAACCCTTGGAACCACCAGGGATGTCCCTCATCCATCTACTGAAACCCTGTGCAAATCTTTGCAATACCTGCAGATTCAAATCTATCAAAATTCTTGAACATGTTCAGGAAGCTCATTTGAGACCTGGCTCCTGCTTAACTCCAGCTTCAAATGTCTCTCCCATGCCAGAGGCAAGGAGAGCCAGAAATCCAGTCTTGCCAAACATCTTTCTATTTGTAGAATAGATTGTGTTCTCTCTCCCTTTATTTGTTTTTTTTAAAGTATATGTAACAGTACTATTGGGAAATGACTCATATACAATACAATTCACACATTTAAATTATATAATTCAATGATCTGTAGTATCATCATAGAATTATACAGTCATCACCACAGTCAACTTTAGAAAGATCTCATCACTCCTGAAAGAAATCCAGTATCCATTAGCAGTCACTGCCCATTTCTTTTCAACTCCCTTGGCCTTAGACAGTAATCTGCTTTCTGCCTCTATATATTTGCCTCTTCCGGACGTTTTATACAAATGGGACCATCCAATTTGTGGCCTTTTTTACCTCCTTTTTTCACTTAGGTTAGTATTTTCAAGATTTATCCATGTGTACCATCTATCAGTACTTCATTCCTTTATATTACTGAATAGTATACCATTGTATTAGTAGGCCATATTTTATTTATCCATTTATCAGTTGATTGATACTTGGATTGTTCCCACTGTTTGACTATTATGAATAAAGCTGCTGTGACCATTCATGTACAGATTTTTGTGTGGATGCATGTTTCCATTTCTCTTGGCTGAATTGCAAGGTCTTACGGTAATTATGTTTAAACTTCTGAAGATCTACCAGACTGATTTCCAAAGCTAGGGTACTATTTTGCATTGCCCTCAGCAGTATGAGTTTCAATTTCTCCATATCATCTACAACACTTATTATCTGTCTTTTTCATTATAGTCTATCTGTGTGTGCTCAGTCGCTCAGTTGTGTCCTATTCTTTGTGACCCCATGGACTATAGCCCACCAGGCTCTGCTGTCCATGAAATTCTCCAGGCAAGAATACTGGAGTCGGTACACATTCCCTTCTCCAGAGGATCTTCCCAATAGAGGAACGGAGCCCAGGTCTTCTGCATTGCAGGCAGATTCTTTACTGTCTGAGCCACCAGAGACTGTAAAGCAATATACTGTGATTTTGCATTTCATTTCCCTGATAACTAATGATACTAAGGATCTTTTCATGTGCTTTGTTGACCATTTATGTTTCTTCATCAGTGAAAAAGACAGAAGAGAAGATAGAATAGAAGATAGAAATAGAATGTTTCTATTCAGATGCCTTGGCCATTTTTAAATGAGTTATTTGTCTTTATTTATTGGCTTGTAAAATTTTTAATGTATTCTGGATACAAGCCCCTTATCAGATACATAATTAGCAAATATTTATATGAACGTAAAAGACTTGGCAAAATGATAGGATACCAAAAGAGGAACTCCTCAGGTCATTAGGTGCCCAATATGCTCTGGAGATCAGTGGAGAAATAACTCCAGAAAGAATGAAGG
>SJYC01035683.1:0-15583 GCA_006408675.1 Madoqua kirkii
CGACTGAACTGAACTGAACGCCGATGGTATCAAGTGTAGAGTCCTGGTCCCTGTTATTTCAAATTGCGTACTTTCTGCCCTAACCTACAATCATGCATTCATTCATTTGGCAAATACCAGTTTCACTTATTTAAAATTGAAGGTGTTCTAGTCACTTATCTCCCACCTAAAAAAAAAAATCCCTTTTCATGCTTCCTTGAGTAGTCCATGAGAAATTCAGTCTTTGTGTGCCATCCATACTGAGCTAGGCTCCTGGAATTCTCTTCTCCTCCACTTGGCTTGATTGAATCTATTTCAGTTTAGCACTCAGATTGCAAAGAACAGCATTCTAAAAAATCACCAGGGAAAAAAAGTTAAGGAGTGACTGTAAGGCTACACAAAGATTTGGGCCGCAGGGGACGAGACTTTAAGTTCCAAGGTGGTTTCACCCTTTCTACCTCTCTTGTCTCAGTGGCAGGGTCTTTCTTTTCCTTTGCCATTGCCACTTACCTTGAGTGCTGGCTCCTTTACTAACAGCTGGTTCTGTCTGCTCCTATTTTCTATTTCCTCATAATTTTGGCTTACACATGGCTCTGACTAGCTCTGAACTCTCCAGCCCCACCTTTATCTGAAGCTAGTACCTAAGGCAAGTCTTTCAGCAACTTCCTGTGTTGTCATATCTCCCATTTTGATTTACCAATTTCAGATTCCAGAAGGGAATCTAACTGACGTAGCTTATCCTTCTATACTAGACCAAGCTATAGATCTCATATTGCTCAAGGAAGAACTATTCATTCATTAGCTTTCTCCAGTCAGGTCAGTCAACCTCAGCTGCTAGACAAGTTCAGCTCTATCAGTGGGAATTGGAGTTGGGGTGTTTCCACATGCACACTTTTAGATGTGAGCTGGTATACCTCTGTTACAATGATCTTAAAGCCCAGCTCAGGTCACATCGCCTCTGTATTTCTCTTCCCAATAACTTCCCCACTTATTTGGTACTTACAATATTGTATTTTTAGTTATTCCTGTCTCTGCATTTATCCTTTGTCACTCAGATGATAAATAGCTTAAGGTTGGAGACTCTTAAAACAGAGGACTAAGAACCTTACAATCAAGACTAAATGACTGCCCAACCTGAATTCTTCATAACATCATGATTTCAAATATTCTCTATTGCTATCCCTGGAAATCACTGAAACATTTAAAGAATTTTAAATATTTATGATTTACATCTCTTTCTCAAAATACCTTGTATTTAGCGGGGTCATGAAAATTCCATGTCCCGATTTTTGAAGTTGAAAATATGGGTACAGTGTTCATGAAGGACACAGGACTTCTCTAAAGATGGTAACAGAGGGCAACTGGCATATTGGAGAGAGACTGCTGCTGCTGCTGTTGCTGCTAAGTCGCCTCAGTCATGTCCAACTTTGTGCGACCCCATAGATGGCAGCCCACCAGGCTTTCCCATCCCTGGGATTCTCCAGGCAAAAACACTGGAGTGGGTTGCCATTTCCTTCTCCAATGCATGAAAGTGAAAAGTGAAAGTGAAGTCGCTCAGTCATGTCTGACTCTTAGTGACCCCGTGGACCACAGCCTACCAGGCTCCTCCATCCATGGATTTTCCAGGCAAGAGTACTGGAGTGGGGTGCCATTTTACAGAAAGAAAATAAGTTGGACTTGATGACCTTGACAAGGGTAAAAGGGAGAGTGGTCTCTATTAATAGAGACATCCATGTTTTGGGCATGGGTGATTGGGTGGAAAATGGGAAGAAGTTTGGACTTGATCCATATTTTATATATCATTAACATTAAATCAGTAAATATTTAATACTCACTCTCTGCCAGGATATGGTTTTTCCAGTAGCATGTATGCATGTGAGAGTTGGACTATAAAGAAGGCTGAGCAGTGAAAAATTGATGCTTTTAAACTGTGGTGCTGGAGAAGACTCTTGAAAGTCCTTGGGACTGCAAGGAGATCCAACCAGTAAATCCTAAAGGAAATCAGTCCTGAATATTCATTGGGAGGACTGATGCTGAAGCTGAAGCTCCAGTACTTTGGCTACCTAATGCCAAGAGTCAACCCTTTGGAAAAGATCCTGATGCTGGGAAAGATGGAGGGCAGGAGGGGAAGGGGATGACAGAGGATGAGATGGTTGGATGGCATCACCAATTCAATGGTCATGAGTTTGAGCAAACTCTGGGAGACAGTGAAGGATAGGGAAACCTGGCATGCTATAGTCCATGGGTTTGCAAAGAGTTGGACGTGATTGAATAACTGAACAAATACAAGTCTGCCAGGCACTGGGCGAGGACGGATGATACCAAGGTGAATAAAACAAAGTTCTGGCCATCAAAGTGTTCTGTCCAGAGAAGGAGATAACTGTGGAAATAAAAGTTATAGTACAGCGTGGTAAATACTGTAATGAAAAGAGACCTATGCAAGATATAGTGGCAGACTAAGATTTCTTGGAAGGTCATAAAAATTTTAACAGGGAAGATATTTGAGGAGGGTCACAAAGGATGACAAGATGATTAGGGAGGACATTCTTGCTATCAGAAACATCATTTGAAATATCATGGATATGTTCAGAGGAGTGATAGGAAATAAAGTAAAAGTCAGTTCCTGGAGAAACTTACAAGGCTAATGAGTTCAGATTTTGTTGTACAGGGAAGAGAAGTCATTGAAGAGGGTTAGCATGGTAGGAAGGAGAGCAGATTTGAGGTTATGAAAAGATCACTCAGGCAGTAGTGTACAGTGTAAATATTATGGGGATGAGACAGGGGGCCAAGAGAGTGGCTATGAAACTACTGCCACTGCATAAGAGAGACCAGGAATGCTTCAACTTAGGGAGTTGCAGTAGAAATGGAGAGAAGTGAAGACTGGAAAGAAATTACAGAAATAGAATGCATAAAATCTGGTGACTTACTGGATAGAGGGGATGGGGAAGAAGGAGGAATCTTGGGTAACTGGGCTAGTGTTATAATAACAAGGTTTAAAAATACAGAAGTTGGTTTTGGAGAAACAAATCATCTCTACTAGACTGCTTTTTCCTTCAGAACAGGAACTACGTCTTATTCACTGTCACATTACCTGTACCATACATTGAACTTCTGGTGATTAGAGAATATTGAGTATATGAGTTTGGAACATGTAAGGGTATCCAGGTAGACACATTCAGTACTTGGCTTTGAAATTCAAGAGATAGATCTAAGTTAGAGAAGACACATTTGGGACTCATCTTATGTAGTGATGGGTGGGCTCATCCAGGAAGATGAGAAAGGGATCTGGAAAGGAGGTTGAGGCAGAATGTTGGGTCATAGCAATAGCTGAGGGGCAGGTTGAAGGAAGGGAACCATAAGCAAAACCAGGAACATGGAATCACGGACACCAAGGTAAAAAGAGTATATACAAAGCCTGGGAGAAGTCAACTGCGTAAATGACCATCAAGGGCTTAAACCTCCCGTCTTGTGTCAATTCAGTCATTTCAGTTAACTGGTTTGGTTCTGGCCTTAGAATCATCAGCTGCTTTCCCATCAAAGCAGGTCCTTTCAAATACATTCCCAGGTCTATAGCCTCTGTTTTCTCATCCAAAGAGCCATGCTGGTAAGAGGCTGAACCTGTCTCATTTTCCACATGTTGTGATGGTTAAGTGAGTTGCGTTAGCAACTCTCGAAAACTTTTGATTTCAGGCCCCTTTATACTCTTAATATTTATCAAGAACCCAAAGAAGCTTTTTTGTTTAAATGTATTATATCTATCAATATTTATCATATTATAAATTGATACTGGGACATTTAAAAACTTAATGCATTTAAAATTACTAATAAACCATTATATGACAAAATAAAGGACATATTTTATGAGATATCACTATATTATCAAAAGCAACTTAGAGAGAAGGGTATCATGGATTTGCAGTTTTGTAAATCTCTTTAGAGCTTCTTCATCTTTGGCTGCAAAGAATATAATCAATTTGATTTTGGTGTTGCCCATCTGGAAATGTCCATGTGTAGAGTCTTCTCTTGTGTTGTTGGAAGAGGGTGTTTGCTATGACCAGTGCATTTTCTTGGCAAAAAAAAGAATAAAGGGATGGAGCCAAAGCAAAAACAATACCCACCAGTGGATGTGACTGGTGATAGAAGCAAGATCTGATGCTGAAAAGAGCAATATTGCCAAGGAACCTGGAATGTCAGGTCCATGAATCAAGGCAAATTGGAAGTGGTCAAACAGGAGATGGCAGGAGTAAACGTCAAGATTCTAGGAATCAGCGAACTAAAATGGACTAGAATGGGTGAATTTAACTCAGATGACCATTATATCTACTACTGCAGGCAGGAATCCCTCAGAAGAAATGGAGTAGCCATCATGGTCAACAAAAGAGTCCAAAATGCAGTACTTGGATGCACTCTCAAAAAGGACAGAATGATCTCTGTTCTTTTCTGAAGCAAACCATTCAATATCACAGTAATCCAAGTCTATGCCCCAACTAGTAATGCTGAAGAAGCTGAAGTTGAACAGTTCTATGAAGACCTACAAGACCTTTTAGAACTAACACCCTAAAAAGCTGTCCTTTTCATTATAGGGGACTGGAATGCAAAAGTAGGAACTCAAGAAACACCTGGAGTAACAGGCAAATTTGGCCTTGGAATGCGGAATGAAGCAGGGCAAAGACTAATAGAGTTTTGCCAAGAAAATGCACTGGTCATAGCAAACACCCTCTTCCAACAACACAAGAGAAGACTGTACACATGGACATTTCCAGATGGGCAACACCAAAATCAAATTGATTATATTCTTTGCAGCCAAAGATGAAGAAGCTCTAAAGAGATTTACAAAACTGCAAATCCATGATACCCTTCTCTCTAAGTTGCTTTTGATAATATAGTGATATCTCATAAAATATGTCCTTTATTTTGTCATATAATGGTTTATTAGTAATTTTAAATGCATTAAGTTTTTAAATGTCCCAGTATCAATTTATAATATGATAAATATTGATAGATATAATACATTTAAACAAAAAAGCTTCTTTGGGTTCTTGATAAATATTAAGAGTATAAAGGGGCCTGAAATCAAAAGTTTTCGAGAGTTGCTAACGCAACTCACTTAACCATCACAACATGTGGAAAATGAGACAGGTTCAGCCTCTTACCAGCATGGCTCTTTGGATGAGAAAACAGAGGCTATAGACCTGGGAATGTATTTGAAAGGACCTGCTTTGATGGGAAAGCAGCTGATGATTCTAAGGCCAGAACCAAACCAGTTAACTGAAATGACTGAATTGACACAAGACGGGAGGTTTAAGCCCTTGATGGTCATTTACGCAGTTGACTTCTCCCAGGCTTTGTATATACTCTTTTTACCTTGGTGTCCGTGATTCCATGTTCCTGGTTTTGCTTATGGTTCCCTTCCTTCAACCTGCCCCTCAGCTATTGCTATGACCCAACATTCTGCCTCAACCTCCTTTCCAGATCCCTTTCTCATCTTCCTGGATGAGCCCACCCATCACTACATAAGATGAGTCCCAAATGTGTCTTCTCTAACTTAGATCTATCTCTTGAATTTCAAAGCCAAGTACTGAATGTGTCTACCTGGATACCCTTACATGTTCCAAACTCATATACTCAATATTCTCTAATCACCAGAAGTTCAATGTATGGTACAGGTAATGTGACAGTGAATAAGACGTAGTTCCTGTTCTGAAGGAAAAAGCAGTCTAGAGAGATGATTTGTTTCTCCAAAACCAACTTCTGTATTTTTAAACCTTGTTATTATAACACTAGCCCAGTTACCCAAGATTCCTCCTTCTTCCCCATCCCCTCTATCCAGTAAGTCACCAGATTTTATGCATTCTATTTCTGTAATTTCTTTCCAGTCTTCACTTCTCTCCATTTCTACTGCAACTCCCTAAGTTGAAGCATTCCTGGTCTCTCTTATGCAGTGGCAGTAGTTTCATAGCCACTCTCTTGGCCCCCTGTCTCATCCCCATAATATTTACACTGTACACTACTGCCTGAGTGATCTTTTCATAACCTCAAATCTGCTCTCCTTCCTACCATGCTAACCCTCTTCAATGACTTCTCTTCCCTGTACAACAAAATCTGAACTCATTAGCCTTGTAAGTTTCTCCAGGAACTGACTTTTACTTTATTTCCTATCACTCCTCTGAACATATCCATGATATTTCAAATGATGTTTCTGATAGCAAGAATGTCCTCCCTAATCATCTTGTCATCCTTTGTGACCCTCCTCAAATATCTTCCCTGTTAAAATTTTTATGACCTTCCAAGAAATCTTAGTCTGCCACTATATCTTGCATAGGTCTCTTTTCATTACAGTATTTACCACGCTGTACTATAACTTTTATTTCCACAGTTATCTCCTTCTCTGGACAGAACACTTTGATGGCCAGAACTTTGTTTTATTCACCTTGGTATCATCCGTCCTCGCCCAGTGCCTGGCAGACTTGTATTTGTTCAGTTATTCAATCACGTCCAACTCTTTGCAAACCCATGGACTATAGCATGCCAGGTTTCCCTATCCTTCACTGTCTCCCAGAGTTTGCTCAAACTCATGACCATTGAATTGGTGATGCCATCCAACCATCTCATCCTCTGTCATCCCCTTCCCCTCCTGCCCTCCATCTTTCCCAGCATCAGGATCTTTTCCAAAGGGTTGACTCTTGGCATTAGGTAGCCAAAGTACTGGAGCTTCAGCTTCAGCATCAGTCCTCCCAATGAATATTCAGGACTGATTTCCTTTAGGATTTACTGGTTGGATCTCCTTGCAGTCCCAAGGACTTTCAAGAGTCTTCTCCAGCACCACAGTTTAAAAGCATCAATTTTTCACTGCTCAGCCTTCTTTATAGTCCAACTCTCACATGCATACATGCTACTGGAAAAACCATATCCTGGCAGAGAGTGAGTATTAAATATTTACTGATTTAATGTTAATGATATATAAAATATGGATCAAGTCCAAACTTCTTCCCATTTTCCACCCAATCACCCATGCCCAAAACATGGATGTCTCTATTAATAGAGACCACTCTCCCTTTTACCCTTGTCAAGGTCATCAAGTCCAACTTATTTTCTTTCTGTAAAATGGCACCCCACTCCAGTACTCTTGCCTGGAAAATCCATGGATGGAGGAGCCTGGTAGGCTGTGGTCCACGGGGTCACTAAGAGTCAGACATGACTGAGCGACTTCACTTTCACTTTTCACTTTCATGCATTGGAGAAGGAAATGGCAACCCACTCCAGTGTTTTTGCCTGGAGAATCCCAGGGATGGGAAAGCCTGGTGGGCTGCCATCTATGGGGTCGCACAAAGTTGGACATGACTGAGGCGACTTAGCAGCAACAGCAGCAGCAGCAGTCTCTCTCCAATATGCCAGTTGCCCTCTGTTACCATCTTTAGAGAAGTCCTGTGTCCTTCATGAACACTGTACCCATATTTTCAACTTCAAAAATCGGGACATGGAATTTTCATGACCCCGCTAAATACGAGGTATTTTGAGAAAGAGATGTAAATCATAAATATTTAAATTCTTTAAATGTTTCAGTGATTTCCAGGGATAGCAATAGAGAATATTTGAAATCATGATGTTATGAAGAATTCAGGTTGGGCAGTCATTTAGTCTTGATTGTAAGGTTCTTAGTCCTCTGTTTTAAGAGTCTCCAACCTTAAGCTATTTATCATCTGAGTGACAAAGGATAAATGCAGAGACAGGAATAACTAAAAATACAATATTGTAAGTACCAAATAAGTGGGGAAGTTATTGGGAAGAGAAATACAGAGGCGATGTGACCTGAGCTGGGCTTTAAGATCATTGTAACAGAGGTATACCAGCTCACATCTAAAAGTGTGCATGTGGAAACACCCCAACTCCAATTCCCACTGATAGAGCTGAACTTGTCTAGCAGCTGAGGTTGACTGACCTGACTGGAGAAAGCTAATGAATGAATAGTTCTTCCTTGAGCAATATGAGATCTATAGCTTGGTCTAGTATAGAAGGATAAGCTACGTCAGTTAGATTCCCTTCTGGAATCTGAAATTGGTAAATCAAAATGGGAGATATGACAACACAGGAAGTTGCTGAAAGACTTGCCTTAGGTACTAGCTTCAGATAAAGGTGGGGCTGGAGAGTTCAGAGCTAGTCAGAGCCATGTGTAAGCCAAAATTATGAGGAAATAGAAAATAGGAGCAGACAGAACCAGCTGTTAGTAAAGGAGCCAGCACTCAAGGTAAGTGGCAATGGCAAAGGAAAAGAAAGACCCTGCCACTGAGACAAGAGAGGTAGAAAGGGTGAAACCACCTTGGAACTTAAAGTCTCGTCCCCTGCGGCCCAAATCTTTGTGTAGCCTTACAGTCACTCCTTAACTTTTTTTCCCTGGTGATTTTTTAGAATGCTGTTCTTTGCAATCTGAGTGCTAAACTGAAATAGATTCAATCAAGCCAAGTGGAGGAGAAGAGAATTCCAGGAGCCTAGCTCAGTATGGATGGCACACAAAGACTGAATTTCTCATGGACTACTCAAGGAAGCATGAAAAGGGATTTTTTTTTTTAGGTGGGAGATAAGTGACTAGAACACCTTCAATTTTAAATAAGTGAAACTGGTATTTGCCAAATGAATGAATGCATGATTGTAGGTTAGGGCAGAAAGTACGCAATTTGAAATAACAGGGACCAGGACTCTACACTTGATACCATCGGCGTTCAGTTCAGTTCAGTTCAGTTCAGTCGCTCAGTCGGGTCCGACTCTTTGTGACCCCACGAATTGCAGCACGCCAGGCCTCCCTGTCCATCACCATCTCCCGGAGTTCACTCAGACTCACATCCATCGAGTCCGTGATGCCATCCAGCCATCTCATCCTCTGTCGTCCCCTTCTCCTCCTGCCCCCAATCCTTCCCAGCATCAGAGCCTTTTCCAGTGAGTAAACTCTTCACATGACATGGCCAAAGTACTGGAGTTTCAGCAGACATTAGGAAACCTCAAAAGTTGGGAACAGGAAAAAGATGCCATTAGTACGGTGTTTGAAAAATCTTGAAGGTCTTCGAAGACGTTCCATTTGCCAACATTGCAGCATGCATGTCCCAGTCCTCCCATGATGTATTGAGCATGTATGGGTAACATGTGTCTAAGAGAAGAACAGGAAAACAGTTAGTGGCAAGGAAGCAGCACTATACATTAGGATGGCCTGAAGGAAGTGTCCGCTCAGACAGCCTAGAAGCTAAGAAGAAGAGTCAGAGACCTGGGGCCCGGCCCAAGCTGTGAAAAATGCTGCATCTCTTCCTAACGAACTGGCAATAGCCATAAGATCAGGGAATGTGACCTCTGTGTGCAAACCCATGCATGCACAGCTCTAAATGGGCCCATTATGGCAAGGTCTGCTGGGCTTCCATGGACTTCCATGTAGAACCCAGATGTTAGCTGTCGTCTCATCCTCTCAACCAGGCTTTTGCAGCAGCTGTCTGTTTCACACCACATCAACATGAACTCAGATCTCAGCTGCTCTTTAAATGCGTCCCTCTACCCCAAATCCGTTCACATCCCATTAATGAACAGCAGAAAATCTCCTGACAGTTTTCCTGAGGAAATATACACTGCACACCCCACAGCGAACAATTAAAAAGAAGACAATCAGACACGATGTTCTGAAAAGCCATCCTTTGCTGGACAACCACCAGGGATCCCTTTTTCAGCCCATCCCCCGGTCTAACCTCCAGGATCCTCTTTATCGTTTAGATTCCTCCTGCTCTGTTATACAAGGTCATTCTGCTCACTCTAGCTCTATTCCCAAATTTGCATAGCACATAAAACAAATTTCCACAACAAAGCCCAAAACACAGCTTTGATAAATAAACTGTGGCCCACTACAGTTCACAGGACCCACCTTCCTCAAAATGACAACTGAGGCTATAAACAAAGCTATTGCTATTACACACACACACACAGCAATAAGCATATGGATTAGTAGTTTCCAAAGTGGCACCAGCTGTCTTTCCTCAGCCCCATCTCTCTGCTCCCTGGGCTTGTTTCTTATTTAATCTAGAGGACAGTCTGGGTGAATTCCATCTGCAGCCCAGCTCTCGGTTTGGACTCTGTGTGAGAGCAAATTGAAAAGACAGTGGAGGGTGAAGAAGCCAGCTATAGATACTATCTGTGTGTATGTGTTGGGGGTGGGGAGAGAGGTAGTAGGAGGGAGGAGAAAGGATAGGGAAATGGGGCAGGCAGGGTCGCAGTGGCAGGGAGAGTGAGGTGCAGGGCTGTCTCCCCCTCCAGCAGGCACGACACAGCCCAAATGCAGAGCACGGAGGAGAAATGGCTTTGTCTCGGCAGCTGCCCACGCCTTGACTGCATCAAGCCTCACTCTGGGCCCACAGTGACTTTGTGGTGAAGGGGATGCAGCCTCCTGCAGGGGCCAACAGTCTCAGGGAAAAGAAGAGCGCAGCAGAAAGCGCACCCAGCTTTCCAATACACTCTGCTTTCATCTGCTTTCTTTTCAAATGCGTTTTCTGGATGCCATTTTCCTTCTAAGTTATCTATAGCTTCTCAGTTAGCCAGAAGGGGGCAGGGGCTGGAAATCCAGCCCCAGTGACAGCCAAGTGACCAGTTTCTGTGGGAACACCTATGGATGTCTACTGTACTGGGCAAGAACAGAACAAAGTCGCTTTTATCTCCAGCTTTCCAAAAGCCTTTGTGTGCTTCAGAAGCCGGTTATTATTGCATTATTAAAGCCCCAGTGAGCTGAGCCAAGGCATGGATACGCTAGAGCTGTCCCAGGCAGCTCAGCTAGTTCAAACTTATCCTGTGACCTAACCTGACTCCTGACGTCCCATCCATTGCATCCCAGCAGAGGGGGAGCAGCCAGGCCCTTGGAGAAGGTGCCTTAGACTTCTAACTAAACTAGTCCGTTCGGTTCCCAGTAATCATTTCGAGCCTAATCCATTTTGCCAATATTGTGTCTCTTAAAGCACCAGCAGTGTAAACTGGAGCAGAGACTGTTGCATAAGGCCATGCATATCTGAAACCAGATTTTCCTGGGTTTCAGCCAGCAGGTTGCACAGGAGAGATTGGGAGGACAAAGTGTTTGGGTTTGTGAGTGTCACTGGGATGTGGGTTGGGGTGGGGACATGCGGGAGCATAGTTTGCTGAGAGCAGATTTGCTCCAGTTTGGTGCAGATTCCTAATCACAACACCTGTGAGCTTTGTCATCTGCCCCAGCCCCTGCTTTCACAGAGGAGAGGTAGCCCAGAGAGGCAAGGTGACTTGTCCAAGGTCACACAGTGACGAAGTGTCCTGCTGAGATAGCCACAGCCTGGACATGTGCTAAGCATGCCTGGTGTTCATGCTCCAGATCTGCAGGCACAGATGCCCTTTCAGTGGCAGTGCCAGTTTCACATTTGCATTTGGGCAGATAAGCCCCTAGAAGGCACAGACTGTCCATGTCCCTGGGCCTTGGGTGGCAAGCAGCAAAGCTCAGGCACGGGTAGGAGCTTATGTTTCTGGACAAACCCTTAAAAAAAAGATCAGTGTCACATCCTCCAACCAGCTCCAGTGTGCTTATTTTCAAGTAAACGTGGCAAAAACAGACCAGCTGGAGAGGCTGCAGAACCAGAGAACAGCAGAAGGCTGCCATGGATGGTTGTAGAATCCACACACTGTACAAAGGGCCTGGATGAGGGGCTGAGCAGTGGCCAAAGTCCAGCCTGCATGTATGTGCATGCTCAGTCGTGTCTGCTCTGCGACCTCATGGACTGTAGCCCACCAGGCTCCTCTGTCCATGGGATTTTCCAAGCAAGAATATTGAGTGAGATGCCGGCTTCCAACTCTAAGGGATCTTCCTGACCCAGGGATTGAACTCATGTCTATTGTGTCTTCTGCATTGGCAGGCAGATTCTTTACCACTGTACCACCTGGGAAGCCCCCAGATCCAGCCTGCCTTCCACCAACTGGGCATTGCCCTGGTACAATGCTCCTCATCTTTCACATCTCATGAAGACTTCCCCTTTGAGAAGAAAATCTTCCCTTTTTGCTGGTCCTTCTGTCCTTCCTTTCTACCTCATTCCTGTTCACTAAAGGTTTCACTTCTTTTCAAATGTTTTTCAGTTTCACTTGCTAAGCTGTAATCACCAAACTAGTGATGAGCCCTGCTCACATTGCACTGTTAAAAGCCACTGAATTCCTCTTCAGGTTACCTGTTCCACCTTCTGGACATGGCCTTCCCATGATGCTTCTGGCCACCTTTGTTCATATGCTGCTTCCTCCAAGAAGCCTTCCCTGATCCTTATCTTTCCCCTTACACATCCCACCCTAGGAGTGAGGTTGATCCCCCACAACATCCTAGGACAACCTTGGGGAGCTTTTGGTACATTGTGGAATGGTCTGTTGATGAGCTCATCTTTTCCTTCCATCTGCCTTGTCCCAATATGGTAGCCACCAACCATGTGTGGCTAGTGAACACTTAAACTGGATCTGGTCTCAATCTGTAAGCTACATACCACATGTGAAATGTTCAGTGAAAAAAAAATAATGTAGAACACTGATAATTTTTATATGGATTACACGTTGAAATGATAATATGCTAGATAAATTGAGTTAAATGGCTGATTAAAATTAATTTTACCTGCTGCTTTTCACTTTTTAATGGAACTCCTAGGAGAGTTTAAATTGCCTGTATGGTTTACATTATATTTCTGCTGGACAGTGCTGCTTAGTGTATAGATCTCTAGGTCAGAGGCCCTGTCTTATTTTTCTTTGTATCCCTGTTACCTAATGCAGACACACATTTGGATGCAGAGAACACAGCAATATAGTTGTCACCCATTGTCACTGTTGCTGCCTGCCTGTCTGTATCAGGATGCTTTGTGTGCCCTGTGCAGAGACCATGCCCCACCTAGCATAGTGTTTGACAAGAAGCAGATGCAGAAGAAATGTTATAGAATAAGGTAAAGGAAAGTACTTTGTCTAAATATGTAACAAGGCTTTCTCTTCATTTAATCTTGCTTTTTAATTCCACTTGATGTGCTCACTTGGTGATGAGTGCTCAGTCACTCAGTCGTGTCCAACTCTTTGTGACACCATGGACTGTAGCCCACCAGGCTCCTCTGTCCATGGGATTCTCCAGGCAAGAAGAGCGGAGTGGGTTGCCACGCCCTCCTCCAGGGGATCTTCTTGACCCGGGGATCAAACCTGAGTCTCTTGCATCTCCTGTATTGCAGGTGGATTCTTTACCCACTAAACCACCTGGGAAGCCCATAGACGTGATACAGAAGCTTTGTAGATGGGAAAGAGCCTGGTAACTGCAAGATCCTGACTGGATCTTCCTGAACTGACAGAGGACGTGAGCAAAGGAGGTGCACAGCCTCGGCAAGAGCAGCTGTGGTCCCACAACCAGCCCAGTGGTGTGTTAGAGGAGGAGCAACCTTCTTAAAAATCCAGTGATTAGAAAAACCATACCGAGTGCAAATAATCACAGGGCAAAGGTCATAGAATATAGAGATTCACATTCACAACATCACTTAATAGCTTAGCCTATCCTCTTGGGTACGGACCCAGATGATGGCAAATTTTAAAAATCTTTACATATTTTTTTTTGGAATCTTGTCCATTTAATTTTTTTGGCTGCACCACACAGCATGTGGGATCTTAATTCCCCAGCCAGGGATCAAACCCATGCTTCCTGCACTGGAAGCGCAGTATCTTGACCACTGGATTGCCAGGGAAGTCTCTAAAACTCTTTACATATTTTTTGACTATAGAAATAAAAGCTTATTCACTGTTTTTTAAAAAAATGGTTTTGAAGCCAAAACCTCATAATTATAGAGGAATGTTTCAAGAGAAAAGTCAAAGTCCTCTGTGACCCACTCCACAGCAAACTCAATAACCACTAATAACACATTGGTATTCTTCCTTCTAGGCGTTTGCTTTGCTTTGCTTTTGCTTTCTTTGTTGTTTTGTTTTTGTTTTTTTCCATAATGAAATTATATTCTAACTATTCTGCAACTTTCTTTTCAAATGTTAATGGTATAGCATCCATATTTCTCATGCCAGTATATAAAAATCTATCTGTTCTTTTTAGTCAGATTAGAGTGTTCCATTATTTAAATAAACCCCTTGTCACTGGATATCAGTCACAAGGACACTTTTTTGCTCTTACAAATAAGCTGTAGCAAACATTCTCAGACATGTCTTGGCAACGTTTGTGTTTCTATAAGCAAAAAATAATTTCATTTATGTCCTAATGAAGATGGTGCTGCTAATCAAAATAGAATGACTGACATTAAAATTAAAAAAAATAAAAACAAACAGATTGGGATGGGGGTGCAGGGAGGGGATGGTGATGGTTGGTACTGGTAGATTTTGGACTTGGTGTTAGTATTTTTGTAGTAATGAGGGGAAAATCTGTTTAGCATGCGTCTCATTTTCTAGCTCGAATTCTAAAACTGTTCCTTTTAAATTTAATCTGAAAGCTCAGTTTTGGATCAACCTGTGTGAAGTTCAAGAACATTCTCTTACCTATATCCCAGTTAGAACTGTAATTAGATACATCCTTCGGCCTGGCATTCACTGGGTCAGCTTCCACTTTTTCCTACAGAAAGACTCATGGGTTCTTTAATTACACGGATAACTGTGGTTTGAAATTCAAAACAATAGTGTGTCTTTCATAATTCTCCTGAGAAAGAAAAATTCCAATGGTAAACAATCCCCTTAGGGTTTCATCTCCCCAACTGAGTGCATCTGGATGTCCCTCCTGGCTGTATTTTACATACTGATAATGCAGAAAAGTCACTAATCTCTCCTGGCCTGAGACATGGTGTTGTCAGGAATAATGTATGAATCATTACTGTCAGGATTACTGGTAGTGTATATAAAGCCCGAGAACAACGTACAGGTTCAAAGTACACATTTTCAATTGAAACTACTAGGATTAAATAGCAAATAAGAGGTAAAAGTCAAAAGAATGAGAAGAAAAGAAGATCCAAGAGTTATCAGTAGTCACTCTGGATGTTTTTATTGCAGCCACTTTGACACCTGTTTGCTTGCTGTGAAAGTGCTGGACTCAATATGCCAGCAAATTTGGAAAACTCAGCAGTGGCCACAGGACTGGAAAAGGTCAGTTTTCATTCCAATCCCAAAGAAAGGCAATGCCAAAGAATGCTCAAACTACTACACAATTGCACTTATCTCACATGCTAGTAAAGTAATGCTCAAAATTCTCCAAGCCAGGCTTCAGCAGTATATAAACCGTGAACTTCCAGATGTTCAAGCTTGCTTTAGAAAAGGCAGAGGAACCAGAGATCAAATTGCCAACATCCACTGAATCATGGAAAAGGCAAGAAAGTTCCAGAAAAACATCTATTTCTGCTTTATTGACTATGGCAAAGCCTTTGACGGTGTGGATCACAATAAACTGTGGAAAATTCTGAAAGAGATGGGAATACCAGACCACCTGACCTGCCTCTTGAGAAATCTGTATGCAGGTCAGGAAGCAACAGTTAGAACTGGACATGGAACAACAGACTGGTTCCAAATAGGAAAAGGAGTCCATCAAGGCTGTATATTGTCACCCTGCTTATTTAACTTCTATGCAGAGTACATG